>VXBA01001895.1:9868-93374 GCA_013399895.1 Serilophus lunatus | reverse complement strand
ACGAGAGGGCACAGTCTTAGGCTAAATCAGGGAGGGTTTAGATTGTATATCAGGAGAATTTTTTTCATAGTGAGAGTGATTTCCCACTGGAATGGGCTTCCCAGGGAGGTGGTGGAGTCACCGTCCCTGGATGTGTTTAAGGATAGGTTGGATGATGAACTTAGTGGTTTAAATGGTATAGATGTTAGACTGATGTTGGATAGGTTGTTAACCTAGGTAAGGGTTAGACTTGATGACCTCCATGGTCTTTTCCAACCTTGTTAATTCTGTGTGTAATTCTGTGTGTAACCTTTAGCTCTTGTCTTATCTTGTTCAAAACCTGAATCTTTCCCAATTCAGATGTCTTACTGTTTGCAGTACTGATCATCTTAGACTGTCCGTGATATGCTATACGAAGATGCTTTTTCAGTCTATCAAGTTTTTAATTATAACTAGTGATGCCTAAAATGAGAGAAAAAAGCTACCCAAAAGAGGTAAAGTGAAGAGCTGGTCTTTAATGGAAATTTCTAGGTTCACAATGCATAGAGGACCTCTTTGCCATAGCATCAGTATCCCTTTTCAATGCTAATCAATTATCATATCTAATGAATACATCCAATCCTGAAATTGCTCGCCCCTATCCTGCCTCCCAGGTCTGCCTTTTGGAGCTTCTTGAGGGGATTTTAGGCCCTCTGTCTTGCTTTGTCTATCCCATAGCTTGTTATTTTTTCTCCAAACTCATGTCCCAGATAGAATATCCTTGCTAGAACCTGGTTTTCCTGAAAAGAACATTAAACAACATTTCACAGACTGTGAGAAAGAAGTTTTCTACCATCCTAAACATGATAGCTCATGCAGCTTTTCTAAAATCCAGAAATATTAAGAATGTAAGAAACCTTCAGGTGTTACTAATAATGCATGCAGTTATTAATACAAAATATATGAATATTTTTCTTTTAATTTGGATGCTATTCTTGTTTCCCTGTAGTCTTTCTTCCTGTAGGATAACCCCATTTCTTTTGTTTTCTATTATTTTTGTACACTTCCAGTCATTTACTCTGTTCATTAGACCTCCTCCAGCCCTTCCTCCTCTATCTGACGGTGCTCCCTAGATGATTCTGTGGATCAACAAAAGGATCAAGAACCTTTCCTGGTCTGGCTGCTTCTTCTTCTTGCTCTATTTGTCAGTGGAATATGTTAATAAGAATGGAATGAAACTGAGCTGTATTTGAATGCAATTATAGTATTTGTTCTTGTTAACATCTTATTAATTTCAGTTATCAATAAATTCTAAGGTTGTGAAATACTGCTTCACACTGATACAACATAAGAAAAGTTGTGCAGTATGTGATTTCATATAATAATTTTCAGTTATATTATCGATTTTTGTCAAGTGAATTGTGACAAATGCAGTGTAATGTAGGAGGTTTCCATGTTTAAGTGGCTTCATAAGACAGCACCTAATCAATAGCAGTAACTAATGGCCCCTAATTCTCCACTGGTGACAAGGAGGGTTGGTCATGGTTGAAAGGCACGTGGTAGATATTAACATTTAAGATGGAGTTATACCCCTTCAGACTGTAATACAGAACAATTACTATCCCCTTTAGTGCATTAGGATGATAAATTTCTTTCAGGAAAATATAAAGTCAGCTTTAAAGTGTCAAACATTTCTTTAGAGTCTGTAAATATCAAATAATTAGGGAAATAAATCTAACAGAAATATGTTTACACAAAATATTATATCTTTACAAGGGTTTAAGGAATATTTTGTCATAAAAAGTAATTTTGCAAATTTTCATTGAATGTCAACCTGCAAATGGACCCAACCTAGCCTCTGTCGAAACTATTTAACATTTTTTTCTCAAAATTTTATTGGGAAAGATACCTGAAACATTACTTATGATAATATAGTTGGCCCTTGCTTAAAATCAAAGCTTTTTGAATTTGAGCTGAAATGGATTACCTGTTTTTCTTTTAAAGGACATTATAAAATGAAGAAAATAAATGCACAGAACCAATGTGTAGAATTTTTCCATGATCTTGATTCAGTCCCATACATGTCATTGATAATGTGATGGGTTTTAAGTGGTAATGTGTATGGTGTCACCATTATAATTAGAAGTTTAAAAAGTTGCTCTCAGGAGGGGTCATATGTGCTCAACATTTTGAGAGACTTCGGCTCTTATATAAAGGATTTTGGCTGATTATCAAGCAAGGAGAATGTAATTTCCTTAGTACTTGTTCAAGACACCTTTTGCCATTCTAACCATCACTCTGACCACTCTAAGTTACCTTTGGATCTTGTGGTTTATCAGAAAGTATGAGGTATATGAAAATTCTCTGGTTTCACTAAGTGGAGTTGTGAAAAGGTGTAGAAAGAGAAGAGTATACTGGTTTGGGATGGGAAATAGAATATGCACTGGAAGGAACTTGTATTAAAAATAATTACCTGGATATGTTCAAGGCCATGTTGGATGGGGCTCTGAGCAACCTGGCCCAGTGTCAGGTGTCCATGCGCATGGCCTGGAGATTAGAACCAGATCATCCCGAAGGTCTATTCCAATCCAAACTATTACATGATTCTTGGTTATATTGACCCCCCCCAAATCATTCAAAATCAAACACCAAACAAAAACCCCTCAGAAGATACAGAAAGGATTTGAATGAAACAGATAATATACGCTGGGCACTGGATTGGTTAATATGACTTTGGGAGGATATAAGTAAAAAGCTATGTTATTTTAAAACTTGAAGAGAATTGTATTTCCACAAGGTTTCCTTCTAGCTCTTAAACCTTTTAATATTATTTCCCCTGAAAGACATGTTGATACTCTTTAAAATATATTGTTCAATAAAGTATAGAAATATAAAATGAAGATACTAATTTTATTGTTCATGTGAGTTAGCAACAGAAAGATCTCTTATTCTAAAATAAGAATGTACATGTATTTAAAATATAAAATACCAGTGATAAAACATAAATAATTCTTTGTCTTTACCTTCAGCATTATCCAGCTCTGAAATAAGATTCTTAAAGATGCTTGATTTTTGTTGTTGTTGTTGCAATCCAATAAAGGGGCTGAAGTGACACTGAGCTGGAAGTTTTAAAATATTTCTGTCCCGTTTTTACAGAATTGTAGGAAACAGTATTTCTGGATATCAGTTTAAATTTTCAGAAATTTCTTTTGCTTATATGCAAGTTTGTGACAATGTAGAAATTGATCATCACTGACTAGTACCTCCGAGACTTTCAGTATCTTTGGAAATGAACTCTCGATAGGCTGCTCTTTTATTTCACTCTCCCTTTTAAAACATTATTTACATCAGTGCTCACATCTGGCAGTTGTTAACCTTTGAAAATGCCCTTCTCAAAATCAACCCTCTCCTACCACTTACGGCCAAAAACGTGTCCCCCAAAGTATCTTCCTACTATAAAATTGTTTAGAACTGCATTAGAATTAAATTTAGAATTACTGCACTATATGAGCTCAGTCAAAGTTTCACCTGAATATCCTTCTTTATGCTACATTAATGTTTTTGTATCCATATGTACTGTTTTTCCTAAAATCTGATTAGTCTGATGTTAAAAATATTATTTTGATTACATTTGTTGTCCTTTTTATAATGAAGTTCATACTAACTACTAAGAACAGATCCACTGGATTTAATATTTACATCACCGTAACTGATAGTCTTATCATTGTTTATCTCTCTTTTTGCTAACAACTGGTATTTCTCATTCTTGATGGTCATTTTCTTCTTTTTCTATTTTTTAATTAAAGCTCTATAAAACCCAGACTTGAATTAGAGTAAGTCTTATTGGCAATTAAGGATTTAAAGACAGATCATTTTTAAAAAAATATCAACTATTTACCAGTCTTCTTTTCATGTCTTATTCCTTTTTAAAATATATGAATAAAAAAGTAACTTCATAAAGTAGTTTATCTCTCTTGTCAATAAGGTAAATATTCAATTATGATTCAGTACAATACCCAATCATTTTAAGTTATTTCAAAGAAAGAGTCAGCATAATTCCCTCCAATAGATGGTAATTAATGTGCTCATGAACATCCATTCATGTACATTATAGCTTCTTTTACTGCTCCCTGTTCCTAGCTTCCAGCTATCTAATTAATTTGGTAATGTAAGACTTGACAGGTGGTTTTAATTTTCTGGGCCACTGAGAGTGAGACATGAGATTATAGTCAGGGAATAGAAATATCACCACCATATTTGTTTTCATATGATTGTTTTGATTTTTTTTTTTTTTTAAAGTTTTAGGATGCTTTTCTGGCTTGGAACAAACACTGACAAGAGACTTAGGGTGTTCATAGGGTAATGTTGTCTGATTAGTAGGACAAAAAAGTGATTTAAAAAAACCAAACTTACTTAAGCATTTTTCCTGTCTTACCATTTTTGATGTAAATTAATTTTTTGATGGACAAATATCATGAAGTAGTACTAATTGATGCAATAGCAAGAGTTTTACAAGGTGGAAACCCTCTTTTAGTAGAAGGGGGACCAATGACTTTAAAAATGATACCTAAATAATACAGCAGTAACAGAATTGCTAAATACTGGTTAAAAGAAATGTTATTGTCTTTTCCATCCATGACAGCATCATAATTTTTGCCTAAATGTCCTTGAATATCTTACAGTGCTGGAATGAATAAATGGATAGTGCTACCCATTTTGCTCTCACTGCTGCAATATTAGGTTGTCTTGCAGTTCTAGATGAATTGTAGCTAAAATGTGTGTGAGAGGCAAGGAAGTATTTCCTAGTCGCTTATAGAAAATTGAGACATGGCATAGATCAAGTGGCATTCTTACAAAATGTAAATGCTGGGAGTAATAGTGGCAGTTTTAGGTGAAAGGCTCCTAAAATCAGATCTCTTGGTTTCTGATATATTTCACTATTCACTAAACTCTTATTTCTGCAGTGTATCCCTTCTCCAAAGGCAGAACTAGAGAATAGATTTTATTCCCTTTTGTATGACTCACAGAAACAGAATTAAGTGATAAGCAAATATTTCTGAAGCAGTCTTATCCATAATCCACTGTTCTGCAAGGCTCACTTGTGGTAAACTACCTAGCTTCTGAATAAAGTAAAAAGAATTAGGAGAGATACACTACTTGTATAAAACAGCAGAGTATTAAAAAGGAAAAGAAGGACAGAAGCACTCATAAGATTTGAAATTGTCAGTCTTGTCCCTTGGTTTGTGACCTGATTCCTTACTTGCTGCATGTAGTCATGTGAGTGTCCCAGTCCCAGATAACCCTGGGAACTCTTGGCCAGTTGTACATTTGCAAGAGATGGAGGCAATAGACCTAGAGGAAATTATTTCTTATGAATACTTAAGGACTCAGTCAAGTGGAGGTGTGGGGCCTTGTTAAGCACTGTCTTGTGATAATGCACCAAAAATTCATTCTCAAAATTTCAGTTTTCCCGTAGAGAAATAGGTTGGGAATGTAAAAGATTATTTAGAGCATGTAAAATCAGGTTTGGGTTTTTTTTGTTTGGTTTTGGTTTTTTTTGGTTTTGTTTTTTTTTGAGGAGTTCCTTAAAAGGAAGTTCCAGTTCCTTTAGCTAACTCTTAGCGAAAACATGATTATGTGGTGGTGACCCCTTGAAGTCAAGAGATGGTTGCATTAGGATGAAGATACCACCCTTCACAAATAGCTGCAACATCTGAACAAGGAAATTATGTTTAAAGTGATCATAAAATCTGCTTACTTAAAAAACTCCAAACATTTGGTTTGAAAAGACCTCTAAGATTATTGAGTACTAATGGTAAACAACATTGCCAAGTCCACCACTAAAACATGTACCTCAGTGCCCCAGCTACATGTCTTTTAAATACCTCCAGGGGTGGCGATTCAACCACTTCCCTGGCAGCCTTTTCCAAAGCCAGATTACTGTTTCAATGAATATTTTTTTCTTAATATCTAATTTTAACTTCCCCAGTGCAGCCTTAGACTATTTCTTTTGTCCTGTTGCTGTTACTTATTTCTTGGGAAAAGAGACCAACCCCCACAACACGATAGTGATAAGGTCTCACCTCAGCCTCCTTTTTCCCAGACTAAAGAGCCCTAGCTCCCTCAACTGCTCCGACCTTTTCTGTAGACCCTTCACCAGCTTTTTTGCTCTTCTTTGGACACAATTCTGCACTCCAGTATCTTTCTTGAAGTGAGGAACCCAAAACTAGGGAGTTGAGGGTATGGCTTCACCATTATGTCTATTGAAGTCTGGCTAAAGAGACAAGGAAAACCTTTTTTCTGCTCCTGTTCTGCCATTCATATCTGAAAGTATATTGAATCTGATATGATCACGCCCACCTAATCTGTTTTCACAAATTAAAAATTCCTTGCTGCTTCCTTGTGTTTTGGCTTTGGTTATGGGATGGTTCTACCAGAGCAATGCTTGTGAACAGCCCCGTGACAGTATCACCTAGGAAAAGGTCAAGGTGAACACTTAGAGAAAGTGACTGTGAGATACAAAGAAAATATGATGAAGGAAAAAACTACATCAAGAAATCAGTCAAAAACTTCTATATGCAAGTCTTATAAATTTTTTATCAGTAGGCTCTTGTTACTTGGGCTGCTCATAGCCTCTGAATGCTTCATCCTTTTCTTACCAAATACCTCCTAAGTCTCTTGTTTATGTCTCTTTAAAAGTGATATCCTAGGAATTATCTCCTTGTACCATTCAAAATGGAGTTCAGAGGGGTCTTATGCCTACAAAAAGTAGTGGTTTTGGAAATAGGTTTTTTCACACTGAAACTTATTTTGGTATAAGGCACTAGAATTCCTGCGTAGAGTAATACAGATAGAATAATATCTAACAGAAAGAGTGATTGGAACCGGCTGCCTTGGGAGGTGGTTGAGTCACCAACTCTGGATGTGTTTAAGAAGAGATTGGATAAGGTACTTAGTGCTATGATTAAATGATGGGATGGTGTTAGGTAATAGGCTAGACTTGATGTTCTCAATGATTTTTTCCAACCTTGTTAATTCTGTGATTCTGTGATTTGGCAAATGAAAGAAAAATCTGCATTTTCACAAATGAATGGAGACAACAAACTGGGATAAAAATAAATGAAGAACATTTACAGGGTATGAAAAACAAGTATGTTCAGGAGGGATTTATTTTGCTTTTGGAGGGAAAAAAAATATTTTCATAAAGAAATACCTGTTCATTGAAGCCAAATTATTGACTGGATAACATTGATTTAAATAATTGGTTTTAGTTTAGAAATGGCCAGTAAAGTAGTTTTAGAGGTGTTCCCAAGTCATTATTCAATTTAAATTCTCTTTTCATTTAGTAATAGAAAATTAAACAAATCTAGAAATCAAAACACTTGAGAATGGCCACTAGTAAATACTTGTACTATCCTGAGTAATTTGCCACTTGTAATTTTGGTTCATGGTAATTTTTGATTTTTCATTTTTTCCCACCTTCTTTGGTAGGACAAAAGGAAACTTAAACTCAGTGAGCCTTGCGAAAAACATGTGTCTTTCAATTCTTTGAATATAGCTCTTTATGTTTTAAAAATATTTATTTTAAAATATAAGCTTTAAGGAACCGCAGTAAGGTTTTTTGGGTTTTTTTGTTTTTTTCTCAGTGGTGCGAAATTATTTCTTGAAGCTAAAGCTGTGGAGGTTTTGTGCTTTGAAAATGACATTCTATTTAAAATATGTGAATATGAAGTCTAGGCAGTTGGATTTGAAAATTGTATTCATACTGAGTAAATGGATAACCTTTCCTGCTATGTTGCAAAAAAGCCAAGAGAATATAAAAGAACAAAGTGCAGTAGAGACTTAGTGAAACCTTATGGCATTCCATCCGTACATCTTCTCTGTTCATGAGTTCGTCATTGTGGGGGTTTTGTAGAGGGAGGGGGGTGCTGGGTCCACTATAAAGAGGGTGTTGGGGGGTTCTTAGAGGGAAGGGGGGGAGGAAAGGGGACGTTTCCTTTTAAACGGTTCGTTGGCCCCCCCGTCCTGTTATAAACCCTGGTTTTTTGTTTGTTTTTCCCCTTAATAACCTTCCCTCGCTCTTCCTCCACCACTGTGCCCTTCGGAGCTGGTCAGGGAGAGGTGGGGGGGGTCGCCCCAGTTGTCCCTCCCCCCCAGTTTCTCTTAATAAGAACTCACCGAAGTGTGGACCGGCGGTGGTGGCTGGCGCACGGCAGGTTTAGTTCCAGCGTGGCCCCGGCTTGGCTGTGCGGGCAGTGGTGGGGGTGCGGGTTTCCCCTTGCAGCGCCTGCGGGCTTGGGGAGGCACTGGCCGGAGGCAGCTGGCTGCCGGCACTAGTTGCAGCCCCAGCAGCAGGACCCGGTGCTGCGCAGCATCCGCCAGCTTTCCCCGGGTCCTCGCTGCAGCTGCTCTTGCAGGCACGCTTTCCCCTGGTGCCGGCCGGCTGCTGCCCAGGGTGTGGTCCCGGCGCCAGGGAGAGGAAGTCGCTGCGCCATTCCCTGTCTCTCCCTCAGGCGGTTGACCAATCCATGGGTGTCGGTGGTGGGCTCTGGTGGCGGCAGGCGTGGACACCCGCCGATTGTTCTTTGCCGGCGGTGCCCTGGTGCCCGTGGCCGCGAGGCAGTAATGTCAGAAGTGCCCCGGTGGCTGCGCCGGCCCCCCGCATGGCCATGAGAGAGCCCGGCAAGAAGTCCCGCGATTCCAGCAGCCCTGGAAGTGGCCCCCGCGTGGCAGTGTGGGCGCGGTGGCTGCTCCGGGCGACTCCAGTGGTCCCGGTCGGGCTTGGAGACCCCTTTTGAGGGTTCCTATGGTTGGTGGGTGTCCTGGAGAGGTGGCAGCCAGCCCATGGCTGGTAAAAAAGCATGGCGCCGGGGAGTAGTCGGCTCACGATTTTGGCAGGAACCGCCATTTTGTTGGATCCGAAGATCTCGGGAGGGGAGGTGGAGCCCGGACCGCTGGCCAATCCAAAGAGGCGAAGCCAGGAAGAAGACAGCAAGATTCGCGTGGGACTTGAAGAGCTTAAAAGCCTGAAAACGCGGAAGTTCGTTCTCTTTGGCTTCCTGCAAGCTGGAGAGCAGCAGCACGTCTCCACTTCCAGGCCCCGTGGCTTGACTCCGCCCACCCCCATCGGCACTGGAGCCAAGGCAGCACAACTGCAGGTGGAAAGTTTCCCCAAATAGTGTCCCTGGTTTGGGGGGAGGACTTTTTACTGTTTTGTGTTTTTCAGAGACTTCAAGGGCTGGGAGTTAACTACCACCAGAGAGAGAGAAGAGAAAGTGGCTTTCCCTTCCCACTGCTTCTCTTTGGCCAGCCTGCCTGGCCTTAAAAAAGCAGTTCCCTTATTCTTTTTTTTTTTTTTCTTTTTTCGTTTTCCTTGTTATGTGGTTCTTTGTTGGGTTTAACTCTGTATTAAGTCTGGAGTTCCCTTGAACTGTTGTCTTTTCTTTGGTTGAGCTCCAGATGAATAAACAAATAAACAAATTCTGTTCAGTCTTCTCCTCACTGTTTTAAGCTTGCCCCTTAGTTAACACAATGGTGCTTAAACCACCACAGTCATAGACTAAAGGAAAAAACTCAAAAGCTTTGCCAAAAGTGTCACCAGCTCTTAAAGCCATAATCAATTTTTTACTGTGCTCAGGCAAGACAGAAGTGCTATGTCATTATTTGTAAGTGCTACCTCATTATTACCCAGTATTTGAATTCCAACAACACACATAAAATGATAGAGGTACTCAGGAACCCATCTGCAAGATTAGAGAAAGGATCCTGCTTCCATAATATTATTTTTTTAATCAACATGGTTCTGTTTGTCATACTATCTATTCCCATAGGTGTTTTGCTTAAATATTAATCTATTTTTAAATATTTGTCCAGACCAAAATTGCACACTGAATCATACATTTGATCAATGACTCTGCATATACTGCCACTTAATCATGTTTGGATGCATGTACAGCTTTTAATAATTCAGCTATCAGCTTTGTGTCCATTCTCAGCTCCTTTCATTCCCCTGTGTTTTCTAAAGAAGTGGCCATGTGAAATTACTTGATGACAATCTTTCTTTTTAAAGGTTCTGCCTAGCCTTATTGTACAATCTTAGGTATCTTGACTTTCTGTCTTGAGAGCTTGGATAAGACTCTAGTCACAATGTATCTGTGGTATAATTCTATAATGTCAGATCTGAATTAATCCCTTTAATGAAGTATTCTTTAGGAGTAGTTAAATGGCTGTCCTTGTAAACTGAAGACTGTGTGTCCCTCTAATGTTAAAAACCCAGTATAACTCTGTTTCCCAGAAGACAGAAATGTTTTACCATAGAGGAGATAACCAAGAATGACTGACCTGCAAGTAAGTAGAAGAGAAATGGCCTCAGGAATTTCAAGAAGCTAAGGAGATTTAGTTCAGGAATGAAAAGCTACCGAAAATTGGTATTTCTTAGAGCTCTTTCTTTCTGAGCTATAGTGAATAGCAGACAGAAAGAATGCTGAGAGACTGTGCTGTTTTAAAGGTAAACCAGTGGGAAAAATGGACAATTTAATAGAGATTACAAGTCAGAGTTACAATTTACTAAAAAGATTAGAATGATACAAAGGAAAACTGGTTTTAACTCACAAGGACAGAGTATAATCCAGCACCCTGGGACAAGAACAGCACAGTGCTCCTTAGCTCTTGTGCTGAGCAACACGTGATCCCCCTGGGTGTCATGCAGAAGGAGAGGAAACCTGTTGGTCAGGATGATGGCCACAGTTTCATCAAAGTAACAACGGCAGTCTCATCAAGAGTGGCAGTCACAGTCCTGTTGAAGGTCTGTTCCTCCTCTGGATCTGACCAGTGGCACCAGAAGTCCCAAACCCTGAAGAGTATATATGCTCAGGTTCAAGTGGGGATACCCAGTACCTTCCCCGGGGCAGGTAGTTTCACAACGGGTCATTTAACTCTATGAGTTGTGGGATATTTTTGGAATCTTTGTTGTTCTAGGTCATTGCAACTGCCTGTTGTGTCAGTGCAGCTGGGTCCATTTTCAGAGAGGACCCCTCCAGCTGGGTGTGAAGGTGTTAATGCCTCCCTGATGGAGAGTTATCACAGCTGAGTCATTGGTGTGAAAAGAGACACTTCCCTGTCTTACAGGGTTTATCTCTTTCCTTATCTATTATAGCCTGAGGTGTCTGGGCAGCTGCTATGAATGATTCATTATTAACAGTCTATCAGAAATTACATAGAGGGTATAGAATATACAATGTTGTTAGTACTCAGTGACTGTGCTGGTTTGGACACTAGGGGGCGCTACTGAGCAATGAGAGACTTCATTGAAAATACAACCACCAAAACAGTTTATTAACTAGGGGCTATACAAGCTGTGGAACCCCACTAAAAGCATAAACCAGTCACACAAAGAATGACCCGACAACAATACGCAAGATAAAATAACAAACTATGCTCCTCCGAGCCAGCTGCTGGGCTGTGGAGCAAGGAAAGGAAGGAAGGCTGCCCTGTGGATGGCACTGGTCCCACTCTGAAGCTGCTGGAAAAGACTTGACAGTGAAAGGAACCCCGGGGACACCTAAAGGGAGAGAGATACCATGACTCCTGTCACCTCCAGGTGGTTCCCTGCTGGCACTGCCCGAGCTCCGGTGATGCTGCATTGCAAGGGACCAAGAAGGGGGGAGCTGTGCCTCTCTCAGCACCAAGGGAGCCTAAAATGGAAAGAAATTCCGTGCCTCCTGCTTTTATGGGCTGCCCATTCTCGTGTTTTCTGGGGGCACCACTCTGAGGTGTGATGCCTCTCCATTGGACGGCAGCATTGGGCACTACTCTCTCTCCGAGATTTCACCATGAGGCAAAATGCCAAAATGCCTTGCGGCTGCACTCACCAGAAGGAGGGGCCTCTGCCGCTGCCCTGTCAGCACTGTGGGGCACCCGGGGGCCCAGAAGTTTGGTGGCACCCGCCACAGGGTGGCCCGAGCAGCTGTAGTGCCCACTATCATGGGGCCACACCACGCCACAGTGCTGGCCTCGGGATGACACACTGGCTGTGGCCCTGGGCACCAGAGTGGGTGCTGGTGGGTGCCTGCCGTGGGCGCCACTGGCAGAGGCAGCAGGTGTGGCCTCCGCAGCTGGCACAAGCCAGTGGGTGCAGCCCTGCACAGCCCTCGCCACCTGTGCGGCTGGCGGGCACAGCCCCAAGCAGCTCCCACCCACCTCTAGCCTCGGCGCACCCAGCAAGGCGCCAGGACAAGGGGTCCAGCTGGCCCTACATTCTCTGCACCCAACGAGAAACATGGGACCATCCACTCACTGCCCTCCTTGGGGCTATGGGGTAATGGCTCCACCCTTCCCGCTGTGTTTCCTGGTCCTGCTGAGCCGTCAGGAGGACGGGGCTCCAGCAGTTTTGACCTGTTTCACTGTCCCAGGAACAACAAAAAAAGTTTTAAAAGACAACACCCTTATCTAACCCGTAACAGTAGTAAACTGAGATGTAACTAGGACAAAGACATGCATGATTAGATAGCTACCTGTAACAAGGGCTGTGTGTACAGACCACAGCAGATTTTTATGCTGGCAAAATGTTGGATAAAAATACATCTCCTCTCTCCTCTTGAGAGGTAGCAGTGAAAATACATGGAAATTGAAGCTAATAAAGAGCTCTGAAATTTGCTAGATGTACACCTGATAGAAGAAGGCAATGTATTATATTTGTTTGGGCCATCTGCTCTTGGACAAATAAAAATAGTTTATTAGAAACCAGCACTGGATAATTGTTTGCAAATGCTATCTCAAGTAAGATTGTGGCTCCTGTAACTTTGCTAAAAGCAGAGATTCTTAGGGAAAGGTATATCCTACACCTTTCCAGGGTAGAAGTCTAGTGGTTGTTTTGTCTTTGGAATATCTAGACTGCTACAGTCTGTGAATATTAATGGCAAAAAGACCATTCTGCCAAATAGCAGGTTTGACAAATAAGCAATAAAATTTCTTGACATGAACAGTTAATGGATTTTCATATCACTCAAATCTTATTACTAGACTGGCAAAAAATCTCTTTGTAGCACAAGGTTGCCTTAGGTGAAAAAATAAAGCCAAAAGTGATGAGTTAGAAGAGCTCATGGAGCACTAGAGAGTAAGGAAATATCACAATGTCTCCTATCTAGAAATGAAAATGTTTGATATGCTAACATATAAGTTAGGAATGCTTGGTATGGTAATTTAAACTAGGGATAATGGGAAAAAAATGCAGTTATTGCAACCCAAATTTTAGGGAAAAATCAGTAATAGTATCTGGTATTAATGTAGCTCACAATTGATGTATTTTTTCCCTTGGGAGAGGCTCCTCTACTGCTATACACAGAGTGATGATGAGGATCCTCTCTAAGACTTTATTTGTCTAACTAAACGTGAAAAGAGAACAAATAAGAGCATAAGATTTCTTACATTCCCTGTCTTCCCCTCAAATGACTGGGCAGTATAGTCACGTGGTGTAAAGGAAAGTAATCTTTGAGAAACTTTCTTTTGGAGACACTGGGTTCCTGCACTGCAGTTTACCACTGTGTCTCTTCTCTATAAATATTAACACCTTCCACACTACCTTAAAAGTTTAGGAAAGAGAAATGAAGATGAGAATTAGGTAACAGAACTAATGTTAACTAATATAAAGTAGTATGTTATTACTGCTTTTGAAAATGGCTTATATAGCAAAGTGACTGACATGGCTAGTGATCACAAAGTTTAATGGGAGAACTATCCAAGGAATCAGGGGTTGGATGTAGACAGAGTATGGAGGGGACACACCTGTCATTGCTTAGCTTTGTAGTAGAAATTCTTGAACTGCTTTTTTATTTTCTTTTTGAAGGTTTTTAATTTTCTTAATTTTTTTCTCCCAAGAGAAGGGAGTAGGGTTTAGCAAGCGTAGTAGGTTTTTAGTAGGATTTTTTGGCCTAGTTTTCTAGGGGGTTTTATGCTGTATTATCTCATGTTTCAAGAAGCATAGAGGTATTTAAGTCCCACTTTTTTCTTCTTTTTGTCCTGCCTCCACCCAAGATCTCCTGATGCAGCAAGATTTGAACTCTAACCATTCTTCCTCTACGGTCAAAGCAATAAAAAAATTGTTCACTAAGGGTATATTTGTAGTTTGAATCATTCCTACTTCTGCAATAAGTCATGTCTTCTAATCTCAGGGGCAAGAAGGCAAATGGACAGTTTATTTCATTTAAATGAACGCATTCATTTTGCAGCTTTCTTATTGGGATGATCTTCTTGGTAATGCTGGGTGTTGTCTGCTTTTACTGTATCAATAATGTCCCCCTTGAAATTTTTAAAATGTCAGTAAGATGTTACATTGAGAAAGACTAACATTCTCTCCCTAGCACAAATAAAGACTATATAAAGTATCTTTCTGCAGTGGTTTTTAAGTGTCACTCATCAAATCTGCTAATTCAGATCCGATAGTTCTGGGTGGATCATGCAATACATTGAAGCACATGCATCTTGTTCACAATAGTGTAGCAGGTATCAGTCTTGTACGTACAAGGTATTTGCTGTGGGTTCATATTTCACTGTTGTCATTCCTCATAAACTGGAAAAAGTCTGAAAGTAAATTGAATGTTTTTCTGTAGTGATGTGTGAGAATATAGTTCATGGTACTCTTTGTCCAGACATGACTTAGTATTTCTGGAAAACAAAAAGATCATATTGTAGGTATGACTGAACCAGGTAATCTCCTTCTTAGTCATTGATTCCTCCCGCTCACTTTTTTTCCCAGCATCTTTGACTCTTATTGCCTATTCTGTGGTTAAAGGTATGTCACCAACTTTGTTTTGTAGTGTTGTTTTAAGTGAAGGCTTAAAACAGTATGGAATATAAGGGTTCTAATTCTCAATTTTACAGTGAGAAGTAAATGAAAAAAATACATGAAAAAAGATAAGGATGACTAGAGAAAAGGAAAAAGAAATTACAGATAATTCATTTGTTAAAATTTCCAGACTGTCTTGTAAGTATCATCTAATGCACTATTTCTGTTGGTAAACAGATATAGGAGCAGAAAAAAGTGCATGAATTTAAGATATGAATGGCGCATATATTTAATGACTATTTAAATGCTATTGCATGAGGAATCTGATTAATTAGCATTAATTATAAAAATAGATTTCTGATTTTATTAATTAACAAGTATATAAATAATATTTTGATTTTGACACAATATTGACATGGTAATCTCCCTCACTCTAAAATTATAAAATTGATACATATTACAGAAGCGTGATTTTCACTGAACTCTTACTTTATTTCATCTTTTAATGGAATAGTAGTTAATTAAACAGTCTTGAAAATTCTACTTTAAGTCTACAAATGTTGAAAAAGGAGTATTTTATACATTTACAAAGAAAAACAGTAATAGATGATACCTTCAATTGAGTTCTAAAACAACCCCCAAGCCCTATTTAAAATATGTCTTTTTTTTCATAGATATTTCTAAATTTGAAAACATCCAATTTAGGAGAGCTGATTCACAAAGAAACAAAATAAAACTATAAAAGTACAGACTAATTGGGTTGTAAATTTGCTTAAAGGTTGGTTGGTTTTCCTTGGCCCATCCCCAATGATAAATTGAAGGTGTGTTTTAAAAAAAACAGACACTTATTTTCATAGTGATATGTATATACAAAGAAGTAACAAAGCTAAAGCTACTCAGTTCAGTTTCATCTATTTCTTCATATAGGTGTTAATAGATACATTATCTTAATGGTTCACCTAATGAAAATAATATGAATTTCTGATTTTGCCTAATGACAATCCATTCACGTCTTTTTTGAAACAATTATCCTGAGGATATCAGGGCAACACCTTTAATTTGAATTGTGTGTATGTGGCTCAAGAACATAAAGCAAAATCGCAGTGCATTTTAGTGAAAGCTGTAAAGTACAACAATCTTATTAAAGCAGCCTCCTATCGTCAAGTAAGCAGCCTCAAGATGAAACAAGAGTGCTCCTTTATCTTCATAGAAACCTTACCTTTGTTTTTGCTTTTGCAATAGGAATGTTTGGGAAGTTCTTTGTTCTCCTTTTGCCTTTCTTTTGGTGCATCTACTCAAAAACTCTGATGTTTTGGTTCAGGAAATATTTTCTGCTGTCTGGATTTCTTTGACAATGTCATAAATTGAGGTTTTTCTGTAGAATCAAGAAAGTCATAACTGGTGGCTTTCATCAATAGCTCTGACAGTGCTGTATAAAGGACATCGATATTGTTTTTTACTAAGTGAAGCACAGAGAAGAGCAGGGTGAGAGGCAGAAAGGAAATTGAATTCAGGGTCCTGGGTTTTGTACTGCTTTTTATCCATTTGAAAATTCAGAAACAGATAAGACCCTGCACTTGGGTTTCTACTTGCTCTCTACCTGCATTGACTGACCACAGTAACCGGCTTTACAAATTGCTTGTGCTGTGAAGTTGACTCTTTAGCCACGTGGAATGGCAGATATTTTGTTGTAAATATAAATGTAGTGAGGCAGCTAGGTGAGAATAGGAACAAGAGTTGGGAGCAGAAATAGTAGCTTCTGCTAGAAAAAATGCATATCAGTGGAGCAACAAACCAGATGCCATGCAGTGACTTCTTTGTATCTGAAAGAGAAGCAACCAATATGAAGTAAAATCCAGTTTTTCTGTCACTACCCAGATGTGTTGTCTTGTATAACAGCTCCAAGATGCACTCCTCAGTGGATAATTTTAGCCAGATTTAGATTGAACAGTTAGCAAACATAACTGCATTTCCTGTTACCTTAATTCCCTAGTCGACCCTAACCTTCTGCCATAAACTGCATCTCTCCTGTGGGAATGGAGGCAGGGGGATGAAGGACAACCACGGTCAGGCCTCCTGCCGCAGGGAGCTGTAGTGCTGCTGGAAGGCATGGCTGTCAGCAGGCGCTTGAAATCATGCCAAAGCCCTGGGGTGTCTTGGGTCTTATTTCATAATCATCCTTTGCAGGAGGAGACAAATCCCTGCAGGGAAGGGTGCACTTGCTAGATGTTCCTGTCTTGAGCCTCTGTATTTACAGCTTATTTCTGCAGAGTGTATGGGCTATGCATGGCATTTCAAATGGTCTGACATACCTTTTCTGAGCGGCAGATGTTTTTCCTAAAGGGTTCAGGTCTCTTGTAGGTTCTTGTATGATGACTGCAAGCCCCATGTGAATGTCATGAAGGCTTTAGGATGTGTTTGATGTCACTCAGTATCCATATGTAGAAATTAGAATTGTTTTTTGTCTGTATTTCTGGGGGATCATTTGCTTATTTGGATTTTATCTTACTGTACCAACTATATTCCAGTAAAGCCAAGTAATTCAGTTCAAATGTGAACTCACCTCTGTGGAATTTATAAAAGCATTGAACCAGGGCTCTTAAGCAAGCACCCCTGCACAGGGTACCATCCAGGTAAGTGGATGA
The DNA here is from genome assembly GCA_013399895.1 of Serilophus lunatus. Taxonomy (NCBI): domain Eukaryota; kingdom Metazoa; phylum Chordata; class Aves; order Passeriformes; family Eurylaimidae; genus Serilophus; species Serilophus lunatus. Next base: position 75,989 of record VXBA01001895.1, on the reverse strand, counting down.
TTTTGGGTGATGGTGCAAGTCCATCCTGACCGAGCAAAGAGATGGTTTCTGTTTTTACAGACAGCAGTTCTGAAGTTTGGAGGCTAATCAAATTCTTTGTTTGCAAAACAACTTATCTAAGGCCATTCTGTTTCCCTTTATATCAGTTTCTTATTTATGTAGATGTGAATACTGAAAAAAAAAAATACAACTTTGACCCTACATTTTACCTATGGGTTGACTTATGTAAGTCATTTTCTCTTTCTTATTTGGGCTTTGTGATTGGTTACCTAATTTACATGTCAATAAATTTATTGGCAGCAGAAGCCTCTCCTACAGCAGACTAATCACTGGCAAGTGCTGCCTGACTCACAGTAGATTCTAAATAATATATACACCTGACTGTGCATAAGTAGTTTTATTACATGTAAATCAGAATTATAGCAGGAGAAAGGATCATTCTCCAAATATGTGTGCAAACAAAAAGGAATCTCCAGTTTAGAAATGGGAGATGCAATACTTCTGCAGTGGCTGCCTGACATTGGCCACTTGGTGTGTTTTCTGTTCATTCTGGATAGCTGATGCTTTTCATTGCTTTGAGCTGCCTACACATTTTTGGCTGTGTATTTCTTTTTCTTTCTCATTGGCCATCTTAAAATATTTTTATTGCCTTTTTGGGTTATGCTTCTGACTGACTGGTCATCTTCCAGCTATCTTGTTTCCATTTTTTATTAAGTTCAAATATGATGATCGTTCAATTCCTTGTACTATTTGATAGGTATTAAAGAAGTATTATCTCTAAAAGCCATTACAGTGCTGTCTTTGCATGTAACAATTCATCTGCTTTACATGATATCCCAGTAAAAATTACATGTCAGTTGACTTGCTTCTGATTTATACTAGCATAACTGAGAAAAGAACATGCAATTATAACATGTCAGGATGTAAACCCTCCAAACAAATATCTGGTCTGCGGAAAAACAGCTGGAATTTGTGAAGGAGTTTAGATTAGTTTGCTTATTTCCTGGCTGAGGTTCAGTAGGATTTGTGCTGTAAGAGCTACAGTGTTCTCTGAAAATTTGTATACAAACATTCAAGGTAGATTTGTGACCCTCTGGAGTAGATGGTATTAGCATTAACTGGAAATTCATCATGAGGGCAGCCAGCACACAACACAAATGTATACACTTGCATGCACACATTTATTATTGTTAGTTATCCTTTCAGATGAGATTGTTAACCTTAACTAGCAGATTGTTCTAAGAAGCTGTCAAGCCTTTACTGGTCCCCATTTCTCTACTTTTCTGATCATGACTGGATGAAAAGGTTACAGAAAAGTGAGACTTCTTTGGGAGCATTAGCTCTCAGATGCAACTTATGCTTGTCTGGGAGGGCAGGTCTCATACAGATGTTCACTACACAGAAAGGTGAGTTAGATGTCCCCTATGGCCTGACAAGCTTGAAACTGAAAAGAGGTGTACAAGTAATCTCAGCTAGATCACAAACATTGCACTTTGGTGGAACTTAGTTCCCGGAGGTGGTCAGGGGAATGTGAGTATTCATTCCCTAAGACAACTGTGTGAAAGTCAACTCCTTCTGCAAACTGGAGCAGTAACGTAGTTTTCACATAGTCCAGGCTGCTGTCAGGCAGCTGCCTCAGCAAGCCATTTGGCTGTAATACCTCAGTTTTGGTGTACCTTCTAATTTGCATATAGCAGTGGGGGTGAAATCATTGCCTGAGCCAACTCTTTGGGCTTGGGTCCAATTCAGACATATAAATATAAACAAAAAATACAACTATAAATGCACAGATTTGGTTGATAGATCTGTGTGTCAAAAAAATGAGTAGACTTATCCTAAACAGATACTCTCAAAATTAATAGCTTTTTTCCCCAAGATGATATGATTTTGGTAAAAAGCTTCTACTGAACTTCGAAAGATCAGTGTTGCAATATTTGTTGTTCATTTCACATACTCCTTTTTGATTCTTCTCCCTTCAACTTTAATATATACAAGAATTTGTCAGAAGTAGTGTTTCCTGTGCCATTCCTTTGCATTGTATTTTTTATCTCTGTCTTGAAGTATTAACAATTCATTGCATCTAAGATCAATACCAACTTTTAAATGGATATCAAATCCTAGGAAAATGCTTCAAATTATCTGTGAGCTCTCTCTCCATGAAAAATAATGGTGACACTTTGCAGTCTTTTCATCTGCAACTGCATTAGGGATTAGAATAATGAGTTCCAGCATTGCAAATTGTAAAAACGTGTTAGTTTTGACCAGAAAAATAGCATAGAAAAACAAATTATTCAGCAAATGTAATCATTGTTGAAGTTGTGCACTGGAAATTCCTGCTACACAATTATGTTTGATTTTTCTTTTCCTAATTAATTATAATAAGCTAACAATGCCTTTATTTAAATAAAAATAAATAAACAAGTAAATAAATAAATATAATAGCAATAATAATGGATTATTTTGTGGCTCTACCCAGTTTATACTCAGATAAACACAATAACAGGATTTGGATTACAGCTGAGAGATCTCTCCGTCTATCTCTGCTGTCTTCTAATTGGGGCAAGTAATCTGAATGCGAGGTATTCAAGCTGAGTTCCTTCAAACATTGTCGCTGAATTGGAAGTCATGCCAATGCAGATTTCGTTGCTGGAACTATACTCTTTCACTCTGATTTCTGCATCTACTTTGTGCTGACATGAGGCCAAGGGCTTCACTACTCCCTTGGGATAAGTGTCAATCTTTCAGGAGACTCAATGGCATGATGAGTCTCAACTTTATTTTGGCTGTATATTGACACATCTCACCAAGCATACTCTTCAACACATAAAATGGAAAGGCATTTTAGCTTTTTTTTCTGTGTTCTTTTAATTTGTTCTAAACAAAATCCTGTTCACAGGGCTTCCACAGTTGTTGCCTGACCTGAGTTCAGCTGCATGAGAAGTCATTAGATCTCTGCACTCCTCTGTGCTGAAAACCTTCACCACTCAACAGCTTCTTGATAGGCAACCTCCTACAGTGCTCAGTCATGGAGAAGTAGCGAGAGCAAATGAGTAGATGAGCAGCGAAAAGAAATTAAATAAATGAGCTTTGACTACAAAAACCAGTTAGCTGAGCAGTATATTTGTGAATATTAAGCTTTAGTATATATTAAAACCTACTATTTCTAGAAGAATTATTTTTGCATTATTTAGACATTTTAACATATTTTACAGAAAATAATCCAAATGTTTTCATAGAATCATAGAATAGTTTATGTTGGAAGAGACCTTTAAGATTGTCTAGTTCCAATCCCCCTGCCACGGGCACAGACACTTTCCTCTAGACCACCTTGCTCAGTGCCCCCTCCAACCTGGCCTTAAACACTTTGAGAGATGGGACATCCACAGTTTCTCTGGGTAACCTATCCCCGTGTCTCATCACGCTCACAGTAAGGATTTTCTTCCTAATATCTAATATAAACCTGTCCTCTTTCAGTTTAAAGCCATTCTCCCCTGTCTTATTACTGCATGCCCTTGTATAAAGTTTCTTTCCAGCTCCTTTGCAGGCCTATTCTAGTTAAAAGAAGGTGCTATAAGGTCTCTCCTGGATCCTTCTCTTCATGCTGAACAAGTCCAGTTCTCTCAGTCTGTCTTCATAGGAGATGTGTTTCAACCCTCTGATCATTGTGTCCCTCCTCTGGACTCGCTCCCAACAAGTCTCCATCTTTCCTGTACTGAGGGCCCCAGAGCTGGATGCAGTGTTCCATGTGGCGTCTCACAAGGGCAGAGTAGAGGCACAGAATCACCTCCCTTGCCCTGCTGGCCGCACTGCTTTTGATGCAGCCCAGGATGTGGTTGGCTTTCTGAGTTGCAAGTGAACTCTGCTGTTTCTTGATCATCCACACCCTCAAGTCCTTCTCCTCAGGGTTTCTGTCAATCCATTCTCTACCTAACCTGTATTTGTGCTTGGGATTGCCCTGACCCAGGTGCAGGACCTTGAATTTGGCCTTGTTGAACTTCATGAGGTTCACACAGCCTCATCTCTTGACCTTGTCAAAATCCTTCTGGATGGCATCCCTTCTCTCTAGCGTGTTAGTTGCCTCACTCAGCAAAACTAGCTGTTGGTGTACTCAGTTCTACTATCCATGTCATAAGTAAAGATGTTAAACAGCAATGATCTCAATACCAATCCACAAGGAATGCCATTTGCCACTTTCCTCTGCTTGGTCTTTGAGCCATGTTTTTGCCGTCAGGTGCAACTCTCTTGAGTGTGACCATCCAGGCGTTCCTTATCTACTGACTGGTCCATCCATTAAATCCATGTATCTCCAATTTAGAGAGAAACATGTTATGTGGCACTGGTTCAAATGCTTTGCACAAGTCCAGACAGATAGATAACAGAAAAGAAATTATATGTTCTGTTGCTTTCATAAAGTGTGTTAGGTTCAAATACATATTAGTAATAACTAGTAACAAGTAGACTTTTTCTTATGTAAGAAAATACTTTCAGGTATCAGTCAGAATAGCTGAGCTGCTTAACAGGAGTGGGGAAATTAAGAGGGGGCCTAGCACTGCATGTTCTGCTATTGTTATTATTTTCCTGAGAGAAAAAAAAAAAAACTAGGAAAAATCTTGACACAGATAACTCTATCAGATTTTTCCGGAATTACAGTTCACATAATATTTCTGCCCTCAGGGCTCTGGAGTTGAGAAATAAAATGCATGTGCAGCGGTGGTTATGATATAAGGGAGTTTTCATCTATCTGTCCTTTTCCAGACTATAACTGATGGAGAAAAAGAGCAACTTTGTTAGCCTCCTACATCCCATTATAATGGTTCCTCCAGTAAAGAGCTCTTTTAAAGATGGTGGGGCTGTGGTACTGGGGGTAGAAAAGAGGTAGATTTTTACTGACATTTGATAACTCTCCTAAACAAATGCATAGACAGAAGCTAAATGTGGCCAGAAAACTGGCAAGATTTGAGTACCATAAAGAAGTTTTTAAATTTTCATTATGATATTTTAACAAAAAACAGAAGTAGTAAAACATTGCTAAAGCAGCAGAAATCAGGAAAGAGAAGGGCAAGTGAGAAAAAAAGGGAATATGCAAGTGGAGCTTTATTCTACTCCTTAATGCCATTAACTTCCATCAAACTTTATCATCATCATGGACAAAGCTGTAGCTCCTGATGCTTACTGTAATCCAAGAACCATTCCAAGGAATGGAGAGCCACATGATCAGTTCAGTACAGCTCAGATACTAAGAAATTCCGTAGTCTTATGCTCTCTTGTTTATAAAGGTGGGTACTACGTTTGTTTTTCCTGAATTGTGTGCATTTGCTATTGGTGTAAAAATGCTCTACTGTGTTCTAACATGGAACTCAAAAGCAAGGAGAAAATATGCTACAAATTTCATCTTATTCATCATCTGTGTTTGAATAGAAATTTCGTCAACTTCACCATCTGAATAATCCTCCAATTATGGTCTTTAGCTCAGAAAAGCTTGATGGTTAAGGATTTATTTGCAAATCTGCCTATCAAAATCATGGGGTTTTTTTAGTTGTCTTTAGGTCAATATCAGTAACTGAGAAGTTAAAGGAAGGGCAGTGAGGAAAGCTAAGAAACCTAGAGGTGGTCTTGGGGATTTTGAAGTGAGAATGGGATCCAGTTGATCACATAGTTGAGTCCAAACCTGAACTTTAGCTAGTCAAATGTTTGTCTTAGATATCTTATTTACAAATACTATTTTTTGACATAAACCAACATTTTAGTCACTCAGTTCCTGTGGGGAGGAAAAAACCAATCCAGCCTTTAATGAGGAGTTTTCAGCAAAAGCCATGTGCAACATTCAAAAGGTTTCTAGTCTTGAGCATGGCCTGGACCTCTTTCTGTGTAATTAGCTTGTCTCTGGGAGCCAGAATACACAATATGGTAAAGTAAAATATTTTCAAATCATGGGAAGTGATTGAGTGTCAGTAACTTTGCTTGCTTTAGAAAACCATTCACATTCTGCAGTTCAACATCTCAAAAATTAACTATTAATTAATTCAAGTTTCTGCTTTTGATAACCTACAGTGCTTGATATAATAAAACAAAGAAAAAGCTGTTAAACATTGAAATGTTTTATAATTTGATAGTGTTACATATTAAACATAACTACATTTTACTCAGGAGAGCTACTTCATAAATGTCTGCTATAGCCTTTGGTTACCAAAATCCTAGACTGACTAAGTATTTCCACAAACTATTGATTTCAGAGTTATAGAAAGCTTCTGTATATTCACCATTTGTATCTATATTTTTCTCAAAAAAAAGCACTGGCTGAAAGAGGGGAATTCAGTCATGTAACATCATATATAGCTCAATAAAACAACACATGAAGTAGAATGCTCTTGGAAATGGACAGTATATGAGTCCTGTTTTACTCCTAGGTTCAGAAGAAGGTTCTCTCCATTGGAAGGGCTTGCCTGGATGAGTATGTCACTTTTAGCCACTGCTACTGGTTACAGTACACTGACAGGGGAGTTTTATGAAGAGGCTTTGGTGACCTTTATAGAACTGGGTCTTGATGGACAAGATGGTCTGTACATCAGCTACTTCAATTTTGATAGAATTATTCATACTTACAGGAAACATTCCTTATAAAACATTGTTTACTTAAAATGATTTATCTCTGGATGCTTTCTGTTACAAGATTTTGTGTGCAGGCTGTAAGTACTACCTAAATTCATAACAAACTCTCTTATTTTGGCTAAACATTCTTTTATCTTTTGAACACACAAAAACACACCCCAAACAAACAAACAAACAAAAACAAAACCCAACTAACTTTCATGGATGTTTTAAAGTATCACCATTCAAAATACATTTTAAAGTTAAATCTTTTTTGGATGTCAAAACATTCCACTCTTAGATGTAATTACTTCTGTCCCTGAAAAAGTCTCACATGCTTTAATTTCTGTGTTTGGATGCTCTCCAGTGTTTTCTCAAGAGAAATATGAGTTTTCTGTGTTTATTAGTATTCTTAGAGTCTACTGTGAAATTCTAATAAATAAAAAAGTAAATAGCAGTTTGGTTGGTACTCACATTTGCCATATGCAGAATGCCATACAGTCCAGCTCATACTACTATTTAATGAGAGCTGAAGATAGCTCCTACCTTCAGGGAAGTTCTGCTCCAGGGCAAAAGTAAGACATTGCTGTAAATCCATGCTGAGAGCTCTGTTTAGTGATTTTCCAATTTTAATAAGGAAGCAAGCCTAATTAAGTGGAAAAAGCCAGGCAATTACACTATGGAAGATTTTAAATGGAATATTTTAGAAGGGTCTCAGGAAGTTGGGTGCTTAAGTTCCCTTGCGAGAGCTACGATGATTCTCAGGATATTGCACACACTACCAAATGTGAAGCAGAGAGCAGCCTGTCTGTTTGACACAACTTCTGTTTCTCTATTGAAATATGGAAATGTAGGATCTATTTCTAAAAGTGCAGTAGCTATTTTCCTTCAAATACACCAGAGCAGAGGGCAGTAGAGGACAGTAGAGTTGTCTAACAACTGTGGAAAAAGTCCAAGTAGTCATGCTGTTATTACAGGTGAATGACTTCAATTTCCAAAGTAGATGCAGTTAGCTGCAAGTGCAATTCTTATCTTTGAGCGGGACTGTAGGAGACTGTTCATTCCCAAGTATAACCTTAACTGTTGGGTCTAGTTTTCTTAGGTTGGTTTATTTCTTTTTGTTGCTGTTTGTGGTGGTTTGAACCAATTTTTTATCGTCTAAGGGGCGTGCACAATAAAGATGACGGAAAACGGAACAAAATTAGCAGCAGGGGAACAGTTTATTACTTAAAACAGGGAAAAAGTGACAACTTATGGGGACTTAAAATTTTACACAGAGAAACACTCAACACGAAGAAAACAAAAAAAGGGAAAAAAGAGACAAAAAAATCCAAAAAAAAAGAAACTGCTTTCCAAGCTAGGTGACTACCTGAGAAAACAGAGGGAGGGGTAGGGAAGCTGTCTCTCTCCCTCCCTCTCTGATGATGTCACTCCCGGCCATCAAGGTTTTTTGCAAGACACAAAAGGAAGTGAGAAGCAATCTCCTCCCAGGACACCTTCGGGAAGTGGCTACTTGCTATCAAGCTGGACTTCACTTTGGTGCCGAGAGGAATGGGTTGAGTCACACCGCATGGTCTGAGACTCGAGAGGAGAGGAGGTGTGTGCTTTCCTCCTGGACAGGAACCCAAACAGAGGGAGGACCTCCATGCTCAGCCTTTTAAGCTGTCTAGGTCTCATGCGAATCTTGCTGTCTCCTTCCTGGCCAAGCTGTCTCCTCACTAGCCAGCGTAGCTGAGCTCCACCTTTTTTCTGGGGTCTTCACTACAGGCAAAATGTTCTCCAGTTCCCACTGGAGACCGCGTGGTCAGGGCTCGAGGTGCCATCTTTTTTTTCTGGCTGCAGGCACTCCGGGGATGCCCCAGAGTGACTGCCACCACTGCCTCCAGGGATCCCCTGCAAGAGGGACCTCCGGGGCTGCCGGGGTGCTCCCACGGCCGCGCTCTTGAGCTGCTGCCCGCGCTGGGACTGGGGAACCCACTGTCTGCACCCTCCCCCCACCCCCATAACGGCGCAGGGCCCTGCGCTCCAATGCCACGCTGCCCGCTGTGCCGGGACTGTGGATCGCCACCTGCGCCGCTGCTGGGTTGGGAGCCGCCGCTCGGTGCTGCACTGCATGTGGTACTGGGCCAGCCCCAGCCTCGCCGCGGCTTTGTTCCTGTGCTCTCCCACCACTGTGCTGCCTCGCCGCCTCCCCTGGCCCCGATCCAGGATGTAGGAAAATGACCACGGCAGCAGAGCCTCGCAGGTTCAAACACCAAGATCCCAGACCCCTTTCCCTTAAGGAAAAGAGGATTTTAAACAGACAAGGTAAGTGGGCACTCCTTACTCATTCTCCCATTCCCAAAGCCCAAGAACCCCCCCCCCCAAGATCACCCCGAGACCCGAAGCACCTCCCAACACTCCCAAAAGAGACTCCAGCACCCCTCAAACCCCAACACTGTTTTTTTAATAATGAGAATATTTTTATTCATTATAAGTCTGTTACTGGATAATTTGTTTTGCAATGAAGTTCACAGGAAACTACAATTCTGTCTCTACAAAGTTTTCATGAGAACACATACATATTTACAGATTATATGTTTCATGAAATCTCCTAAAAATACTGTGAAGAATGAAGTATATACAAGGCACATGTATTTTTCTTTGTAATTTGTCAACAGATGATGTCTATTAACCAAGATAATGGTATTAAAGAACTCAGTTTGCTTTACATTTTCACTTCGAAGAAACAAACAAACAAACAAAGCCCTAAGCAGAAAGGGAAAAGCTTTGTCTTTATAAGATTTCCTTAAAAAACAACTAATTGACCAAAAACCCCTCAAAATTTACAATACCTGTAATCTTTGTTTTGACTCATTAAAATGTAGATACAATAGAAATAAAAAAAAAAGAAATGAGAAATGGAAGTGAGATATTTCTTTTCAATTTACAGAAAATGCAAGAGATTTTTTAAATATCAGAAGCGCTAGTTCTACATTAATTCAATAGCTAATATTTAGGTTTTGGATGTTCATGAAAAAATCCAAAACAAAATTTTTCATACACCAGTATTTGAAACATGTTTTGAGTAACTCTAGTGCTAATGATAAATTTTAACTCTAGAAGTCAAAATACAATGTATATATAACTTGTTGCACAACATTTTATTTAAAAGCCACATTTCTTTTGTTCAAAATTGGTAAATACTTGTGTCTATTTTGAGGTTTTACTTCCTAATTTCCTTGACATATTTCTTTTAACTGAGTGAAGTTTTAAACTACAACTCCTATGATGTTTGAAACTAAATAAGATATTCTGGCTTAGCCAAAAAATGAGTATGCCATCTTTCAAAGGATTTGTATTATTGGTCATGAATGCCAGGGTAATTCATTGATAATGTCATTACATTTCAGATGTAGATCTAGTTTTATTTCAGGCAGTATATGTTAGCACAGATAGCTGTCTATTGCCAACAGTCATTCTCAAAGTGCTTCAAAATCTGTGTATCTCCATATATCTTAACACTTGCTCAGAAATATTTAAGAATTTTAACAAACTGCTTGCAATGCCATTCAAATCACAATTCCAAGACACCTGGCATAAAAGTAGTTACCTACCACTACTAACTGCAACGATATACTGGTTTCCAATGTGTAAATACAATACCAGCAGCTATATTTAATTTGGTGGCCTTTATATTCTTCATGCAGGAGTCTGTATTTTCAAAAGTCAACTTGGTACACAGAATCAGTGTGCAGGAAGTGCAACATTTCTGTTGCTAATGTTTAATGAAAAAATAGACTTTACTTTTTAGGGTAGAATTACTCGAGGCAGAAGTTCAGTGACTTTTGTCTTTTAATTATGATACATTTGAATAAATTTTTAAAGTTATATCTAGATATTGATACCTAGTTAGGCACATTTTGTTTTTCTCTTGGACTTTGTTTTGGGTTTTTCCTCTCTTTTTTTTTTTTTTTTTTGTTCTTGACAAAAAGGTAACTAAAACAAGACCTTGCATAGTCTCTTTTTATGGCCAGACTATATTCTCCGTAATTCAGGCTGCTATAAAACTTTAGTAAAACCTATTGGGGAGTTTGTAGGAATTTGACATCTGCCTCTAGGAAAAAGCAGGAATCGTATTGTATTGAGACCTTTGCACATTCTTCTATCACTTGTATTTCCCTTGGCTTTATTTCGAGGCCCTGTACGGGAGCTATAGGATAGCAAGGGGAAATCAATGCTGGTTTGAATAGCTTTAGTGGGGGCTATTGCAGAGTTTATTTGGGATGGTAAAAACTGGTATATATGCCTCAGGCTGTTTCCCAGCTATGTAGAACTGCAAGATATTCTAACCTTTGTGGAAGAGAAAGAAGTAAAAAGCTTGAGGACAATCTATCACAATACAGAGAAGGGTAAATTGGAATACTTGTTTCTTAGAGTTTTCTTACTTTGCTTTTTATTTTGTACTTATTTCCCAGATTGACATTTGATGTCCAGTGAATAATCAGTGTTTCATAGGTTAAAGATTAGGTTTTACTTTTAGAAGTTATGTAGTACTGACCATAAATGTCAATCAGTTCATGATAAGGTTTTAACTGTGCCTTTGCGGGAGAAAAGGTAAGAATTAGGTAGCTGTTTCTGGAGCTAAAGAATTACTGGAGTAATTAGTCTAAGCTGTAAATAGCTATGTGGATCTGTGGTGAAATTTCTCTCTCTGAACAAATCCAGTTTCATGTGACAAAAACCCAAGGCAGCCAAAATGAACAGCTTTTATTTTTTAAGTGGACCAAAAACCCAACAACTCAATAAAAATGGACAAAATGCCAAACCAAAAGTAAACTCAAAGAATCTATAAGGGAAATTTGAAAAGATTAGTTAAATCCAGTCCTATAAGACTGAGCTAGATTCCATGTTTTTTTCACAGTACTTGACTCTGCTGGTATACTGGAAGAATTTGTCAGGTGCCTGAAAGGGTGAATGTTCCCTTTCTTCAATACCATTATGTTAGGTGGAAGGTATCATTGCCCATGGCAGTGTGGTGGAACCAACTGATCTTTAAGGACCCTTCCAACCTAAACCATTCTGTAACTCTATAATTCTATGAAGGTTGAAAGACTGGAAAACTGAATAGCCCAAGGTGAGTGTCACCTGTGACATCTGTTTTGCTGCCAAGGACAGTAAAATAGCTCTGAACCAAATCGTTTGTCAGTGTGCTTGGGTGTGGCTAGGAAACAGTACAAATCCAATTAAGTAAGAACTAGGTAGAAAACAAATGTATAGTACTCAGTAGAATGTCATTACATTTCACGGGCTCCTTTAAGACTGTATTTAAACTATTAGTACTAGAGATGTTAATTCAAACAGGCTTGTGTTCCAGTGCCCAGAGGGCTAGGCAAGATGGAGAGGGAAGTGCTGAAGGAAATAAGCCAGGCCTCTTCATCACTAATGGCTAGGCTGAAATATTTTTGTCAAATACTTGAAGGGATGAATTTGTATCACTGCACCATTTATCTTGTTTCAAGGCATCAGGGACACATATGCTTCCATCCTGACAAGTTTCATGCTATTGAAAACACTTAAGTTATTCCTTTCCCTTAAATTCAGCAGCAAAAACTTGTTATAAAAAATACAGTTTTTTCTTGAAGATGTCATTTGTTCTAATGTTTTTCGCTTTTTCTATGTCCATGACTAATTTCTGCCCCAGTGGGTATTTTTCTCAATTTTTGTGGTTTTGGTTTTTTGGGTGTTTTTTTTGGTTTTGTTTTTTGAGGTGTTGTTTGTTTTTTGTTGTTGGTAGAGAAAAAGGAGGTAAACCACTGAGTCAATCACCCGATCAAGAAACATATCACAAAACAATAATGAAGGTTTAAATCCTAAGATGTTCGCTAATTGATACTAAAGTTTGCAGTGTCATGCAAATCTGGAAGCATGTTTATCTTCAGTTACATAGATGGCAAATGATGAAAATCTGTCAGAATTTGCATGATCAATTTTGCAATCAAAGTATTTTTTTATAGAATAACTAAAGAGTTTTAAAAGTAAAATTTTTCACGTGTTTTCTTACTTAATTTTGTGTGTAAAATTTTATTCACATACAGTACAAAATGTAAAAAATCTTTTTGTGTTTGCTCTCTTCCTTGCAACCTACCTGTTTCTCTGGCTGCTGCTTTTATGTTCTTTGAACTGCCTTTGCAAATAAACCTACAGTGACTCTCACTGGACTGCTGGAAAACAGGCAATCACAGCCACAATTAACCACAATTGACTGTCTTCCTCAGAAATCCTTGGGCTATGTTAGCCTTTTGCCCAGATATGGATTTTTTATTTAAAAGTAGATTCTTTTAGTAATGTAATAGAAGTTCTGTTATATATATTGTGGTCTTATTTTTTAATGAGACCTAAACTCCAACACAAATGAAGCATTCTGGACAGTATTTGTGACAAGATAATCTATGAATATGTGTAAATAAAGAATATATGAAGACATAAATTCATCTTTCTTGCTTCCAAATGTTTCACATGTATTTTCTATGAGTAAGGAAATAAAAATAATCCAAGCAAATGTTGGGATTTTTTTCATAACTAATAATAATAGTATTGATTTTATATCACATACAGCTCTCAAAATTGCATCTTTGTATTTTCTAAGAAGCAGAACGATAATAGATATGTCTGTGATGCAGGCTATTCTGAAACATAACCAGTTATACATACTTTCTCCTCTGCCTTACTCACAATTTTTTGCCTCTTTTATTTGAAATTCACCCTGGATTCTTGATTGAGCCTTCTCACCCTAAATATCGACAAGTCAACAGATATTCTGAAAATATCTTTTGGAACAATATTTCCTGAAAAAACCCTGATAATATCTGGAGTCTGTGTTGCTTTCATGTTTTCACGTTTCTGGTTTCTTTCTTGAGATTCAGACTTACATTGATCTTTTTCTTGATTTGTTCCTTTGATTGTCTGGATGCAAGGAAAGACTCCTCTTGTAAAACACCAGAGCAGAAAAATATTTGGAAATAGTCCAGCAATTTTATTGGATATCATCTTCAATCAGGCACTGAGACTTAGAAGCAAGTGACAGTCTTCTTGATCATGTCTCCATTTTCTTTCATTGCTTTGATTCTTACCTGGAATGATAGACACATTTCCTTATTTTCCTCTCCCTTCTTCTTGTATCCTCAAGGAGAACCTGTGAGGAGAATTAGATATACCCTTTCATCTCCGAAGGCCCCTCAAAATCATGTGGAGGAAAGATTTTTTTTCCAATGAATGAGTGAATTAAATGTCAATCTCTAGTAGAATCCTGCTTGGTAAAGAGTGTTCAGTAAAGGCAAAAGAAATAAAAAACCCACAAACAATAAAAAGCAACTGTTCTGGACTGCAATTGTAGCCACTTTCTCAGAGTTCTGAGGTAGATGTCTCAGCGGCTAATTCGCTACAGCCTGAAGCAGGTAATTGCTTTTCCCAAAAGTAAAGCACAGTTAGGAGTACTAATGACTGCTTTTCTGTAAAAGGCTCAAAAAGGCAAACGGCATAAGAGGAATAAGAAAAGAAGATCTGCCTTCTTTCTAGAAAAATTCTGAATTCATCTCATGAATTTTTACTTGTTTGATATTAAGAGTTTCTTTGACTTGTATGTTCTTCAGCTCTTTTTTTCCTCATTGCTCACACCATGATGTGCAACTCCTCCCTTTCTTATCCCTTACTCAGTCTCAATGGACAGTTAAATGCTTTGTGTAGTTCTGGGGAAAAAAAATCTTGTCTGGAAGCAATCCTTATAGTTTATGACAACTGTCAAAACTTCAGGCACAGTGGTTTCAAAAGTCTTTGCTGATAAGCTCCCACTTACAATAAGGTCTGACCTGTGAGAGTGGTACAGTGCATTTTTGAGCTTTGCTTCCATGCCTGGAGGGTACTGCAAATCAGAGGCCTCTGAGTATTTAAAGCATGATGAACTTATGCCAAGAGACTAGATTTGTGCTGGTGTTGGATAATATTCAGCTTTTTTTAAAATGACAAATCTCATAAAGTGCCAGAGAGAAAATATTTTGATGAAATCAATTGACATGTTAAGAAACTGAACAGTTCTTGAACAGATTTTTTTAATTTCTTGATAAGAAGTTACTGTTTTGAAATGAATTTGGCTGTCAAAATATGCTCTGTACTGCATGTACTGCGGTATCTGTGGTCAAAGTCAGATGTGTTCATCTTGTATTGATGGGATGATGGGAAGAGGTTTGTGGTGATGCCTCATTGCTTCACTCTCTTTGTAATTCCTTTCTTACCTGAGCCAGAGTACACTGTAGTGGAACAAATGAACTACTATAGCCATTGCCATTTAGGACTGGACCATGAGGTGGAGAAGAATTCTTCATAATTCATATCAAGAAGCACTTCCTCATAATAAATAAAGCATAATGGGTTAAAAAAATTTCTTACTGTACTTCAGCTGGGGGTATACTGCTAGTTTAATGATGGACTCTGTTTTGACAACTGTCAGTGGGCCCAAACGGCCATGAAGGGAACTTACTACACTCTTTTTCTTCAAATTGAAACCCTGTATTTCTTGCATCAGGATCTCTGGAATTAAGAGTGGATACTTTCACACTTTTGCTGTAGTTCTAGTTACTCTTTCCTTAATTAATCTCAAGAAGTTTGTACAATTTTAGTGTAATGTATTTTTCTGCCAAGGCCTTCAGATCTAATCTTAAAATCTTCCTTTTAATATTGACATTGGAAAGATGTTGTTGTAGTGGTAATTCTGATACAGCTGGCCACAATTTCTGTGCTCCTGTTTATATTTCAGTGCGTGACTAAATTCCACAGTTTTGAAATGGGCTTCTGTAATCTTTGTCTCAATTACAGAAGCTTTTAAATGTGAAAGATACATGGGGTGAATTAGGTATCAGACCTCAAAACATAAACTTCACAAGCTTCTTTATCTCCTGGTGTTTGGAACTAAATGTCAAGGCTAAAAAACACCTGACAAAACAGAATCTTCTCACTTAAGTTTGTTTCTCCCTATTGTATGACTTTCTCTGAGAGTCATGACATGGCTGTAAATTTCCCTACCTATTTTATCTATTGGGCCTAAAACAAAGGAGAGCAGGCGTATCCTTTTTTCATTCTTCCAAAAACCTTAGGATTAGAGAAATCATCTGCAATACAGGAGAGGAATTGTGAAATCCCATATTGCTTGAGTGGACTTGAGGACTGGTCAAGTTTTTCACTATAGTGCCTTTAGTTCCAAGTAATGGGGTATTTCATAGTTGGCATTTTCTCAGCCTCTGATACTGAAACCACTACAAGTCATATTAAAAAAAAAAAAAAAGGAATATTTATTTTTAGAGTGAAAAAAGAATGGATAATTTGGTAGTAAGGATATGTGAAATGGTTATTCAATAATGAAAGAGACCTTAGTCTCTGATCTCTGTTTCATTTAATTTTAAATCTTTTTATAGAGAGCATAAAGAGGGCAACTGGTGAGATGGGAGAATGTATCTCAATGTCCAGAACAGTCTACAGCCATGTGACTGGGCTTAAATGTGGGAGAAATAACCCATCATGAAAGAGAAAGATTTGAAAGTAACTCAGAACTGTGGAAATTGCTTTAGCCTCTAGGTCTTATCCCAAAGAACAACCCACACCAATCAAACTGATTTGTATATCTTGAGTAGTGACACTTGTCTTTACTGGTGTCTTTGATGTTAAAAATACACTTTGCATACATAAAATATTTCATTCATGAGCACATCTGATAGCCGTAAGAAAACATAGTTTTTAACTATTTTTGCTTTAGTACAAAATTATTGATCCCAAGCTAGGAAATAAGGATGGAACCATGGTGCCTTTTTTCTTTTTCCTCCTCCCTCCATTTTATTGAAAATAATTTGGGCTGGACAAACAGCTTCACTGAGACACTAATGTCTGAATGTAGAGAGCAGCCTCATCCAGGCACACCAGTGGACAGGAAAAGATAGGATGAGTTCCAGACACTGAAGCTCTTAAAAGTGTCAGACTCTTGACAAGTGATTTCAGTGCCAGATCCTGCTGTATGTGAAGCGATGCTTTAATTTGCAATTGAATGACAAAGTCCTCAAATCATCCTTATCTCCTGGGTAACTGAAGAAAGACTCTGCAGTGTGAAAACTCATTATGATTCTTCTGTGTCATTTTGAACCTTTGGAAAGGAATTTGTTATCATTATATTGCTCTCTGGCATATTTTTATTAGCACTGAACTGCAAAATATGAGGTGCACACCTAGATTATGTGCTTGTATTTACAGATGAAATGGAAGATTAAAAAGAGGATTCGTATTGCATCTGTGCTAATTCTGCAGAGCCTCTCTGCCATTGATCTTTACACTTTATAATAATTTCTCTCAAGCTTTAATGAGAAAATAAAATATGACCACTCTCTTATTTGTTACTATCCATACCAGAGGCAGAGATTACTTTATAGCCATTTTACAAGTGGGGATTAATCTAATTAAGTAATTAGAGTAAGTTAAGATAAAATCTCAGATGAGAATCTTTAGAATGGGAGACAGAATATATTTTACTGTGTGATGTGCATGTCTCCATTTCCTGGAGCTGGAGAGTGTTAATTTTTGTAGTACTTTCTGCCATATTAGAACTTGAAAGCAGAGCTGGAAGCCTTTCTAGACGGATTTCTTTCTTTTGGGAATTTGAAGAAAGGACACTGGTCACTGAAATTTTCAATTGTAGAAAGTATATTATGAATTATCTGGTGGCTGTTACAGAATTATTTGTACGTGCAGTGGGCTAGATACACTGATAGGCTATGTCTATTTTGTCTCATGATTGCTTTATTTTTTCAAAGTCTGTGAAAGTAGCACATACCAGCATGTTCACTGCATTATTTGTGATACAATTTTACAAGTTTTCTTAAGGATATAGCACACACAGAAATGAGATTCACAAGGAACAAAGAAAAAAGGTGAGAAATCCTCAAGGTCTGAAGCGTTCTGAGATCCATCTTTTGTTAAAAAGGGTTTTTTTGTTAAAAAGGTGAAGTTCCACAGCCAGATGCTACTCAAGTCTCAACCTGCAGTTCGATGCGACAAGGGATGTCTTTAAAAGTGAATGTGTTAGCTGTGGAAGCACATGAATGCCTTTGTGAATCTCTGGATCATGAGCTGTGAAACAAGTGGAACAGATCCCAAGCTGCGTTGTGTAGCTTTGGGGCACAAGAAAAGCATAAATTTGCTCTAAGGGGTTTTATTCTCTTATTTTTTAATCCCTTTCAAGGATTGACTCTTGTCCTTTCTCTGCACAAAATGCTTGCACTGACTTCATTCAAAATACATTCCAGCTGAGTCCACTTTTACTTTCCTGGCATTCTTCCTTGGGGACACAACAACAGTAAGTCTATAGTTTATAATGATAAATCATTTATAGAAAGGAGTGTCTCTACCTCATTTGCTGCTTTTAATAACCAACTGTGATAAATTTACAACATATTCGTGACCAGAAGGCTGTCATGCAATGACTTCTCTGCATTCCTTAGGGAATTTGGTCTACAAGTCCCTGTTCTGGAAGTTTAAGTGTAAGAGTTGTTCTGGTTGCTTTGAGAGGTTTTCTTCATAGGAACTTCTTCCCGGGAGAGCATTATTTTCATGTCTGTGCTCATTGGTCTATTTGCACTGGAACATAAAAGAATGAACCAAAAGTCAAAAATGCTGCAAGGTTTGGGTCCGATATGTCTTCAGGATTTTCCTTTATTTATTTTAACTTCACGACTGCCAAGAACCAAGCTGTGAGCATGCAACTTCTCCTAAACATTGCTCAGCACGGAGGAAAAGCATTGCAAAGGAACAAGAACCTTTGTGATCCTAGTTATGTTTATACCTTCTGTATTCCAGATGCGTTCTGGCATGCAAATATGGTTTCTCTGTCAGTGAGTGAGACCTCAGTTCCTCTGAGATTAGGATTTCTGCTTTGAAATACCCTGAGGCAAAGCTAGTTCAAGACCCTGGCTATGGAAATGTATGCACGACTTTGTAAAATGCCTTATCTCTACAGCGTCCATAGGTGGGGATTTTGCTTTACCGTGTTCAGAGCTACAAAATGTTCGGCATTTGGATATTTGATAATCCAATGGGAAACTGCACCTTCTGACTTGCTGTTTGAATTTCTGTTAATTTTCTTTTCATGCTGTACAATCAGTTTTGATTTGTTTTAGATGGCAGGGTTAGCCATACCTTAAATCTGCAAATCATGCAGACTAAATCAAATAAAATTAATTTCTCAATTCTTTTTTGTTTGTCTGAGAGTAAGCAGTATAATATTTGCCTCATGAGAGTGATAGGTCTGTGCACAGCTGCCACAGCACATACTCTTTTTGATAGATATGGATAGTTGAAAAGCATGAAGTAAACTTCAGTATACTGTTAACCATGGACCCCTAATCCTTCAGAACTAACAGTTTCTGAAACTTAATCAATGGATCTTTGGAAGACTTTTATTGTTTAACCCCAGCTGGCCACTCAGCTCTGCCCAACAACCTGCTCATTCCTTCAGAGTTTGTTAAAGGAGAGAATCAGAACAAGAAATTCATGAGTAAAGACCGTTTAATAGGTAAAGTGAAAATGATGCACACAAGCAAAACAGGTTAAGGAATTGATTCATCAATTCCCATGGGGAGGCAGGTGTTCAGTCATCCCCTGGAAAGTAGGGATCCATCATACGTAATGGTGATTTGGGAAGACAAATGCCATCTCTCCAGGCATGTCACCTGCCTTCTTCTTTCCCCAGATTTATATGCCGAGCATGATGCCACGTGGTATGAGATGTCCTGTTGCTCATCTGGGGTCAGCTGTCCCAGCTCTGTCCCTTCCCAACTTCTTGTACATCTCCAGCCTCCAGCCTCTTTGCTGATGGAGCGTGGTGAAGGAGAAAAGAGATCTTGAATCTGCGTAAGCTGAATTATCAACACTGTTTCCAGAGAAAATATAACATTTTCCCCCATACCAGCTACTGAGAAGAAAATTAACTCTACACCAGACAAAACCAGCACAAAACCAAACGATTCATGCAGTTGCACCCCTGAATTTGTAGAAGGTGCTGCACATATCTTTACCTCATCAGTATAGGGCAGATATATGCCATCACCTTCAAATGATGGAAATGAGACATGAGGAATTGATGAAAAATTTGCCACGTTTAATGTCTTGTTCCCAAGATAAATGAGACAGAAGACAGTCTTTCCTCTCTGCCACAGTGATGATAGAAGAATTATAATCCACCCTCAGATCAGAGCTTCTGGGGCAAGATCACATTCCCCATGACTATCCTGTGTTATGCTTTCCACTCCACCACAGGGCAATGTGGAGAAATGGTCATTTTGACCTGGATTCACCCATTGCCTGCAAAGTTAATAAAGCAGGTGAAGTTTATGTCTTATTGTTACTTTATCTTTGAATAGTCTTTGTCTGTTAGATGCACTGTGACTTGGGTTGACTTTAAAGATGGGCCAAGTAATTGAATAAAATTCAAGAATCTGGCCTAATTGCAAACCTGTCCTCAATATGGGTGCTCTGCTAGAGTGTTCTTTTTGCAAGTGATGCCCTTGGTGACTGTTCTCTGTGCAAGGTACCCATGTTACATGCCTTAGATTGAATTTCATTGAATATTCTGAATTGAAAGAGACCCACAAAAATCACTGAGTCCATCTCTGAAGCGGACTTGATGTTATTAGCATCATGCACTAATCAGCTGAGCTAATCTCCATCTCACTGAGCTGACCACTGCTGCAAATGTGCTATAAGGAGAGCTGAGGATAACTGGAGATAGATATACCCTGCATGGGTTATAAGATATTTATTTCTATTTTTTGATCTCTTAATCCATCTTTCATAGTTCTCTGAGACTGAGTTGTCTCATGCCTAATAGTTGCTATGGCACTATAAATAGCAAGGAACTGTTGCTGTCAAAAGACTACAAAATTATTATCATTATTCCTGAAAAGTTGTGGTTTTGAAAAATCTAAGGCAAATGGATGTATAATACAAAGATATTGATCATTTTATTCATTTTTATGTACTTTGTTTCAGTCATGGATAATGATCTGAAAGCTGCAAAACTGTAGAAATAACAATGTCTTGCTGTGTTCCCAGATTGGTGTTTATATACGAGCATTGATTTTACCAAGAATTTCAGCCAGCTTCAGTGCTGTTGTAGACTCTTTTTGTCACTCAGTAATGACTTTCTTATCACAGAGGGCCAGAAGAGCCCTTGTCAGTGTTTTCAGATTTCAATAGCCTCTGGTACGATAGGTCACCAGCCAGCACTGCCTCTTCTGGGTGGTTCTGCTGTCAGCTTGGATCTTCTGGAGTGTTTCTCATCAGAGTACATTGGAGCTGCCTAAATCAATCAGAGAGCTCTCATGGGACTCCGTGCCAGTTGTAAGCAGAGAACTTTAGGGTCACTGATAGTCTCAATGCACTTCATTTTTATCTCAGTGTTGCCATTTAAAGATGTCTTGCTAAGATTTGGTCCCTGGTGCATAGGTCCCTGATAATTGGCAGTGATGTTCCTCTCGTTCTCTTTGCAACAGGAGTAGGAGTGACAAGTTACAGACCAGTTCACTTGTGTTGACAAAATCTAGGTCACTCAGAAGTGGCACGTTTGGCCAGTAGAAAGGCTATGGAGGGAATGTGAAGGAACTAATTTTAGTATAATGCTCAGTATAGGGTAGTAACATACACAAAGGTACATAATCGAGATATAATGTAAAATGAAATTATTTTGCTTTGTGTGTGACAGTATAATCAAAAGCTCATCTCTATTTAATGCATCAATATTTAATGTATTCAGTTAAATTTTAAGGGACTTTTAAAAGTGTTGTTCAGCAACCTCTGCTATTGCACACCCACATGGCTTCGCAGTGAAGCTGAGCAAGGCAGGTGCCTCCCTGATTGACTGCTTGCCTCCAAGTGATTTCTGCACAGCAGAACATCTACTGTCCAATCTACAGAAGAGATCCAGGCTATTTCTTGATTAGGAGATGATGTTATAAAGAACACAGAGGAAAAAAAGCCTGATGATTTCAAAAGGGTTAAGATTTAATCTCAGTTAGCTTAGTGTCCATGTCTGGAGTTTCCCCACTCAGGAAAACTGCTTTGCCATCACTAGCCACGTAACATGTTCATTGGATGCTCACCAACTTGAGTTTAGGCCACATTGTAAGAACGTGGTTTTATTGACCTACCTGAGTATTTGGCCACCTTGTCCAAAATGTGGTAATTATTATAGAATAGATTCATGGAAACATGGAATTGCAACTATACTGCTTGAGAAGGGAATATGAGATTGTACCCTGGATTCACTTCTGGATTCATTTTTTTTTTATCAGTACAATTATTCATCACATTACATCTTCTATGTGAGTAAAAGTGTTTAGCAGCGGCTTGATTCTCAGGTTGTGCTCTCATATTTACAGTCTTCATGGTTCTTGTTAATTCCAAGAAATGGAGATTTAGGCTTAGACATGGGAGATTTCAGTTCTATTTCTGCCTTTGGCACTGCCTTGGAGACTTAAATGATGAAAATTAACCTTCTGTCTCTCTGGTTTCCCTTCCCTCTGACCTCTGTGTGCTTCACAAGTTACTTGTGACATGTCTTTTTACTCTTTGCAGTGCCATTTCTGACTGGAACAAGAGGTTCCTCATTAATGAAGAAAAGGACCTCTGGATGTGACAGTGTGAAATGCCACAGGTCAGATGAAAGCTTGTGGGGTGTGGCAGGAATGGCTCCACTCCCATCAAAAGGCTTATATTGTTGCTCTCATCATATGTTACATGTGTGCAGTGATTAGTTTAATGGAGATCTGATCCCGGCCAGTCTCACCTCTTAGGCACAAAGGTTATGTAAATAAAAATCATAGGGTCTTTTCCTCTGAGAGCTTGAACACTGCAAAAGCTAACAAGAGTGTCTGTATCTCGGAGTTTTGGATAAAGTTTTGTCCTGGGACTGAAAAGATGCTTGAAAAAGGCTCTTTTAGGGATTTGGCTTTATAAGATAGTTTTAATAATAATAATGCAGCTTTTAGGTGCACTGGTTGTATTTATTTTTTAGAATTATGTTTAATGATTTCTGTTTTCTTCTTTGCATACTTACTTTTATCATGAGCTTTGCTCTGTATTTAAATTGCCTGGGAGGCTTTCAAAGACAGATGCTACATAAATAAAGTATATTATTATTTTAATAAGCTGCAGCAGAGCAGAATTTAAAAAAAGTCTGTATGTTCATATTATCTTTTTAATTGTTCATATTGCTAGGATTTACTGTTCAGGGAGAAAGGTAGAGTGGAAAGGAACTTCCAAGTGGGAGAGAGAAATTGCCACCCTCTTCCAAATGTGCACTGAAAAAAACATTTCTCTGAAGGCATGAAAATAGATGCAGTATGCTACATTTTAGGATTATAACCAGTCCTTCTCCTCCTGTCTCTTGCAACATTGTGGAAAGGGTAAAGAGAAACAGCTAAATATTTGTCTGAGAGGGAAGACTTCAGGACTCTGGTGAGACCAGTTTAGTGATGACAAAAGATCCAGAAAACATTTTAGGCTGTGGTCTAAATGTTTGTCATGAGTATACAAGCAGGAGGGTTTCCACTGTGCTTTGCATTAAACACCTGAAGTAAACAATTCTGCAGGGTCATTTGATATTCTTTGGGTTATTTGTTATTGCTGCAAACCCCTGTACTTCCAGACATAAGCTGGTCTTGAAAGAAAAATGTATCAAAATAAGGGGGGATTTGAACTAGGTTATCTTTATGTCCCTTCCAACCCAAATCATTCTATGATTGAGTTTATAATTCTATGAATACTTAAAAGACGAGAAGAAATAATCAAGAAGTCCCATTTCCTGCTCAAATGCCAGAAATCTCTAGAGAAATACTGTTCTTCTGTGATTTCCAGCTCTAAGTTGCAGCGGTACAAAGATAGGGGTGGCTGACTGCAGCAGCAGGCACTTCAGCCAGGCTGTCCTGGGGTTGATGCTCAGCTCTGCAGTGTCTGACATTGCTAGCGGATCTTCAGCCAGCCAATTCACTAGTACTCTCTCTTTTTCTTTTTGGATCAATGACTGATTCTGATTATGTATTTTTATCAGTGTGTGATAGAAAATAACCAAGATAGAAAGTAATGTCTCCACTCAATCGCAATTCAAATAATCACTCGGATGTTTCACTGTTGTAAACTATAACCATGGATATTCTTATTTCTGGACACAGTCTTTGATTTCTATTTTGAGTTTCTGACTTGATCAGCGGTCCTTTTTGACTTACACTGCTATAATCGCATATGATCCTTATACTGTGGGCACAATATTTCAATTTTGCACCATGTGAAAATGAGACACTAGATAGGGCTACAAAAATTTTGTCAAAATCTAAGTTCTTAGACATTGTATTTTGGAAACCAGTCATTTGTTTATATGTGATTTTCTTGTGTAATAAAACAGGCATATAAGAATGCCTTTACAGCAATTCAGTACTACAGGTAAATGTATTTTATTTCCATTAGAACTCATTCCTTGCAGCTTTAGTTGTAAGCCTTCTTTTCTCTTTTCTTTTCTTTTCTTTTCTTTTCTTTTCTTTTCTTTTCTTTTCTTTCCTTTCCTTTCCTTTCCTTTCCTTTCCTTTCCTTTCCTTTCCTTTCCTTTCCTTTCCTTTCCTTTCCTTTCCTTTCCTTTCCTTTCCTTTCCTTTCCTTTCCTTTCCTTTCCTTTCCTTTCCTTTCCTTTCCTTTCCTTTCCTTTCCTTTCCTTTCCTTTCCTTTCCTTTCCTTTCCTTTCCTTTCCTTTCCTTTCCTTTCCTTTCCTTTCCTTTCCTTTCCTTTCCTTTCCTTTCCTTTCCTTTCCTTTCCTTTCCTTTCCTTTCCTTTCCTTTCCTTTCCTTTCCTTTCCTTTCCTTTCCTTTCCTTTCCTTTCCTTTCCTTTCCTTTCCTTTCCTTTCCTTTCCTTTCCTTTCCTTTCCTTTCCTTTCCTTTCCTTTCCTTTCCTTTCCTTTCCTTTCCTTTCCTTTCCTTTCCTTTCCTTTCCTTTCCTTTCCTTTCCTTTCCTTTCCTTTCCTTTCCTTTCCTTTCCTTTCCTTTCCTTTCCTTTCCTTTCCTTTCCTTTCCTTTCCTTTCCTTTCCTTTCCTTTCCTTTCCTTTCCTTTCCTTTCCTTTCCTTTCCTTTCCTTTCCTTTCCTTTCCTTTCCTTTCCTTTCCTTTCCTTTCCTTTCCTTTCCTTTCCTTTCCTTTCCTTTCCTTTCCTTTCCTTTCCTTTCCTTTCCTTTCCTTTCCTTTCCTTTCCTTTCCTTTCCTTTCCTTTCCTCTTTTCTCTTTTCTCTTTTCTCTTTTCTCTTTTCTCTTTTCTCTTTTCTTCTTTATTCATAAGAATTTTTCACCTTAATTCAGTAGTATTTAGCATGTAAAAGGAGCCCAAGGCATTTTTTTGTGGTTGCAAACTGAGATATATATTTTCATCAGAGAACAAATTTTCTTTTACTTGGTGGAAGATAGACTCGTGCTTAGAGATGTGTCCTGGATTGGACGCTAGGGGGGTGCTAACAGTGATAAGAGACTTAATGGAGGAAACAACTGCAAACAGTTTATTTCTCTAGGAGCTCTGTAAGATGTGGAACCTCACTAAGGCACAAACCCATTACAAAAACAATGACCCAACAATATTCATAAGAAAAGAAAAAACAAACAATGCTCCTCTGGGCTGGCTGCTGGACTGGGAAGCAAGGGAAGGAGGGAAGGCTGCCCCATGGATGGTTCTGGTCCTGATCTAGGAGCTGCTGGAAGAGAAGGACAGTGAAAGGAGCCCCAGGGGACCCAAGGAAAAAGACACCACACTCATGTCATTGCTGGGTGGTTCCTGCTGTCACTGCCTGAATGCCGGTGATGCCGCGCTGCTTCCCATGTCGAGGGAGATGAGGGAAAGCGAGCCATGATGACACTGCATTGCAAGGGATCTGGGAAGGAGGGAAGCCGTGCTTCTTTCAGCACCAAAGGAAGCAGAAAGAGGGACAGTCTTTCATTCTTCTGGCTTTTATAGGCTGCCTGTTCTTGCATTTTCTCGGGGCAGTGTCTCAGGCATGCTGCTTCCCCATTGGATGGCAGCCCAGGAGTGCCAGCCCCCACTCTGAGATCTCAGCATGTGGCCAATATTCCATTCCCACCAAAATGTCCACAGCAGCAGGCCACTGGAGCCTGGGGGTGCCAGTGACACCACCTGCGGGGACTCTCGCCACTTGCAGGGGCCCCTGGAAGGGGCCCTGGGGCCAGCAGTGCCGCCTGCAGTAGCAGCTAAAAGCAGCCACCATGCCTGGTGAGAGAAACCGCTGCCGTGCACCTCCCTGCATGGGGGATCCCGCAGTGGCAGCTCCTAGCACCGTGGGGCCACTCTGTGTGGTGGCACTGGCCTGAGGGGCTGGCGGTGCCACCCAGTGGGCACCTGCCGCCTGCCGAGAGAAAGTGTCAGCACGCGCCAGCGCAGGGATTTGGCAGTGCCAGCTGCCTCACTCATGCGGATGCTGACTGCCCCTCCGCATGCCACAGTGGCCAGAGGCTCCATGCGCACCTGGCAGGGGCCACTCTGCACCCAGCCAGGGCCACTCTGCACCCGCCACCGGGACCAGCCCTCACTGTGGGCCAGCCCTGTGCCCGGTGGGGAACGCAGCCCCACCAGGCCACCGCGCTCTGCTGCGGGGGCCATGGTCGCCACACCTCTCACCCATCGTGCTCCCAGTCCCATGGTGCTGGGCAGCAGAGACCACCCATGGACAGCAAGCCCTGGCGAACTGCGGGAGTGCCGCAGCCACCACAGCCGCTGGGGAGACACCTCCACGTGCTGCTCTTAGCCCGCTCCACCAATGGTGAGGTGGATGGCGGGAGCGTGGAGGGTAGCCGAGGGAACGGCAGCATTGTTGCCACTGCCACCATCCCACTCTGACCCCTCATCCCCCGGGGAATGGCCCCATGCCACCCCGCCACACCTGGGTCTGTGCTCACTGCCGACTCCGCTGCATCGGCTACTCCATCTGCACCCTGCACCTGCTGGGTTGCCGATGGTGAGTGCATGTCAGCTCCCCTGCCCGGAGCCAGGATCAGCCGTTTCACTCTGCTTCCACTCCCGGGAAAACAAAGAAATGGTTTTAACCAGCAAACACTCCCTCTCTCTTCTCCCAAGAAAAAATCTTAAGGTTAAAGCCATTACAAGATGTTAGTCTCTTGCAGAAGGTCAGCCCACCTGCCTGTTGGGTGAGGTCTGGCTGACCACAAGGAAGTAAAATGCATTGGTCTGTTACTGCTTGGACCAGAAATTGTATGTCATAACCCTCTCCCACCACTGTGACCTAGTTTCCTTAATATAGCTCACCTTAATATCTCAGGAACATTGGAGAAAAGTAGGAATTACAGGGTCCCACAGGAGTGTGTAAATGACTGAGACCTGGAAAGTTTCCAGTAAAATTTACTAATAGCCTGAATTAAGGGTAGAATTCGGCATTTCAACAGTACAGTCTCATACTACACAAAGTTTGATTTGTGAAATACCAAACTTTGGTAGTTGGTTAAAACATTGGGTCTAGTCATATTGTTTGGAGTTTTTTTCCTTAAGTTTAGAAAATATAGGAAGATTAAATATTTATCACTATTATAAAATATTCTTTTAGAGATAAAAATTTTCTTTTAGATCTATGCCTTCGAAACTAGTTTCCTGCATTATATTTCTGCCTACATCTTAATTCTTCTTGTTGTCTGTAACAAGCTGGATATGATATGCCTTACATACCAAAATATTTGTATCTCTGCAGCATCTTACTGCTGGCTAGAGAAGTTGTCCAAACAGAATAAAAAATTGTCGTCACTCTAAGATTGGATTGGTGTAAGCTACAACTAGCAGATAAAGGCAGATGAGAAATACAAATTATCATATTAGTTAACATGATAGTCAGGACTCTCAGCATACCAGAATTGTGACTGTCATTGTGTTGTATATACATTGGGAAAGGCAGTGGTCTGAGAAGATTTGGAAAACAGTGATGAAACAGGTTGCAGATGTTTTTGAGATACTAAAAGGGGGAATGGGGTGGAGCACAAAAGTGGTTGTTTTAAAGCTGAAGAAGTGTTCAGTGGAGGCTGGCAGTAGTTCCATACTGTCCAGCCATCTTATTCAGAAAATGGGAAAGCGTTGTCCAAAAGGCCAGTTGCTATTTTCTCTCCTTCTACAGACTCCAGATGTTGTCTAAGTTGTGCTACTTTATAAGAAACATCTGTAAGACATATAAAATTTCTACCCATTGGAGAGGTAGAAATATAGAAAAAAGACAAAAAAAAAACCAGGTTAGCAAAAGAAACACACTGTATCATCTTCAAAATATTGGAGGGTACAGAGGTGGAGAAGGTAGTGGTGAAGCAGCAGAAATTAAAAGGAAAATTGTTACACACCTATGATGTAAGTAAGCTTAATGCACATAATTTGTTTCCTGCAGTTTCTAGGACGTTCTTGATTGTGTTTTATGGAAAGTGAGTGTTTTGGAGTAGCACAGCATCTTGCAGATCATCCCAGTGCTGTCCACTCTAGCACAAAGGTTTAGCTTTGGATAATCTTTCTATTTTTTCTTTCTCATTTTCCTCTTAATAAAAATTGAAAGTCATTAACTTTGAAAAGATAGGCTTATTCCTGTGAATGGAAAAACAATGTTGTAAATTATATCTTTCCTTAGGCACCTGCAAACACAAGACTCATCTGGCATCAGTACTTGATTCAACATGTCATGAGGATGAAGAGTTTCCTCCAGATGACAACCTGCTGTGTTCTTATGGCAAACAGTATTGTGTCATGGAAGTTTCAGGAGCCAAATTTAGCAATATTCCAGGCAATATTTTTTGAAATGTAAATATAGCAACTAAACCTTCATCTCCAAATGATGACACAATCTTTGTTTAAAAAATGACCAAAAAACCATAAGCCCTCCTAGCTTCTAGTTCCACACCTCCACATGCTACACATTATATCATCTGCTAATTGGCTGCCTGCATTATTAGATTTTTTTTAAAAAACTATACAAGGCAAATAGCTGCAGTTATCTTAAAAAAAAGTTTTACGTATTTCATAAAAATTTTGCCTCATCAGCCTTACCTATGTCCCTGCAGCTGCTGTTTGGGTTGTAGGCACTTTTTGTTCTCTGTTTCCCAGGTGCCACATGGTGGTGCTCCCGGCTCCACATTGCTCAGAGGCCTGATCTGGCTGAGGGCAATTAGAGATGCTGAGTGTGTACCAAAGCTGATTTGGGAGGGAGAGCTAGCACACAGCTTTGCAATGAGATGAACTCTGCTGTGGGATGAGGGATGTACTTTTCTCCCAGAACTCAGCTACAAAACCATATATGGGAACAGCGAGATGAGTAACGACAGCTGATAAAAATCTTCAGTATTGTTCATGGTATACACATATATACATGTATCCAACTTATTTTACACTTGATTACTATGTGAAATTTGCATGCTGGCTTTGTTTTGGTAGATACCACGCCTTTCCATTTTCTGTTTGCTCAGTAGAAGACTACTGCAGGTTCACAGCTCAGTATCTTCCTGGCAGCAAGGATAGCATCCTTTCCTCTAAATGTGTGATAAAAATGCAGAGAAGCAAGGCAGGGGGAGGGAGATGTGCCTCCTTCTCCATCCAAGGAGGGACCAGTACATAAACAGGAGATGACTTGGAGGCTCCAGGCAGATTCTCAGACTGGGAATCTCCTAGAAGGAGTTTCCTGCTTCCTCCAGGAAGGAGACGTAGTGGTGCTGGCCGGGTGTTGATTGAAAGATACCTTTTTCTTATAAGAAAATATTTGTATCTTAGTGGACATCCTTGTCTATCATGTCTATCATGCCTACAGCTCAGTGAAATCTACAGGAAAAATTTCATTGACTTGCAAGCACTTTGAATCTGGTCCTGTGAACTGTAGCGGTCTGTCAGTTAAAGTTTAGCTCTGTACATTTAGAAGTTCACCTCCCACTGAGGGTTTCTGATAGTTCTACTAAAACTCGGGTCAAGCATTTAGATATTTATGTGAGTCTAGCTTTTAAATTGTGTAAAGCCATCTTTTTAATTAATCCTTATAAGAGTAATTGAATGCATGACCTACAGGGATAATTACTTGTGTTCTGCTTCGATTATTTTGTAAAAGTTTCATTAGATTTGTATAGTGTACTGCACAGATAAGTGATCTAAAGGAGGAGCTCTAATAAGCTCTTTGTACATAATACACTATGAACTGGCAGTCATGCTATCTATATAAACATAATATTATTAATATTATTATGGTTTATCTTTTCTGTCTTTGCATGTCTTTGGTTTATGTATATAATATATTCAACTTCCATAAAGCCAAAACATGTCTGTTGGAAAAAAATACCTTTACCTAGTCAATATACCTTCAGTTTATGGATAAATCCAATAGCCTTATGTGATAGGATCCCCTGAACCTGAGGAAGTGAGATTAGTTTCTGACATTACTATTTCTCTAGTTATCTATTGTGTGTAGTGTCTATAAAGAGCTAATGTTAAAAAGAATTCATTACTATTATTAAATATTATTGTAAATGATTGTTCAAACATGAGTAAATGGAGTTTGTGGAGGGAAGCTGATCTTAAGTAGAATCCAAGACATAATATCATCAGGATGCACTTCTTTGCACTGCATAAATGCACTGTGGGACTAAGGCAGGCAGCAGCATTAACCCTGCCCATGTCTACCGGTGAAGATTTTGCACTTTAAGTGCAGCACTATATATCAAACAAAAATGCTGAAAAGAATAGAATTTAATTAATATGGAAACTACAGTTTGATATTTTGAGTGAGTTCATTATAAGAAGGAAGAAATAAACCAGGGTGTATTTGTGATGAACAGTGTCTTTGATGGTGGTGGGCATGGACAAGAAGTAAGTCCAGCTGAGCAGGGAGATAGTGCCTGTGGGACAAAGCTACTTATTTTCCTACAGGCTTGAAAATTATTCTGCTAGATTAGACTTGTTTCTTAGCTTTATTAACCAAACAGCTCATACAGAAACAGATGATGTCAAAGTAATCATAAAGAAGGAAGATATTACAATATTTATTCAGTTATCTCATTGCATCGTTTTCCAGATAGAAGTGCAAGTTGATTGTGTCAAAGCAGAACCAGCTACTTACATCACCACAGACTGACATTTTGCTATTGATATTTTTTTGAAAAGCTGAATTAATTTGTGCTCACTGTCAAGAAATCCTGAGTGAAATTTTCTCCTTGAGTTAGAATGAAATGGAATCAACCAGACCAGCCAAGACACCTCTCTGTTGTCTTTATTCACTAATCATATAAAATTTACAACAGTCAGATCGCCACCCACTCAAATCCTAGTGAATACATGAAAGTATAAAAGCTTGGTGCCATGGGAAGTCAAAAAATGTACCTAAGTTTTTCGATGTATGTAAACTGAGAGATTTAGAGGGTTTATTTCTACTACTTCTGTCCTCTGAATGATTTAAAGATGAGCATTTTATTGATCCCAAGCCAGAAAATACTGTGGAGGATGAAAATAAACTGCAAATATTGAACTAGTCCCTAAAACATGAATTCCAGAAGTCATTAAGAATATATATATATATATGTAAGTGAAGTGCAAGTTTCTAAAAAAAGTCATAAATCCTCTCCTGCCAACACGTCCTGATGCAACCAGGATTATTTTCAGCACTGGCTCACAGCTGATTTTGAATGTAATTTTAAGATCTCAGTGCAATTCTTACCAAGGCAAGAACTATGTATTCATGCATGCCTGACAGGACTTCTAAGAAGCACATGGTCCACACTTCCTCTTTCTAGCCTAGAAGGGTGCACCCTTAGCTGATCCTGGAGCACAGGTCAGTCTGTTTGCCCACATCAACATCAACATTGCTCATCAACTTTATGCTCTTCTGCTGCCAAGGAGACAGCATATCAACAAGTTTGCCTATTTCACCACATCCTCTGGCAAGAGACAACATGAACAATAAAACATAGGTGGTTTTGCTTACATGAAGATAAAAGGTTGAAAACAAAAGGTTACAAATAAAACAATTCTAGTGCTTTTGTTTTCCCCCGCTGTATGTTGTCTCCAGTGTTCTGACATATTTCACTGGGAATGCAACTCTCAACATTAGCAGTTGGACATCTGACCCTCCAGGTCACTTGCACATATTCTGTTGTCTGAGTTCTGAGCAACTTGCCTAGATATACAATACTCAGTTTCTCTTAGATTCACTGGCTAGGAAAAAAGGGAGACAAAAGGGTAATGGTCAGAAGGAGATATGTTGTCCTGGCTGTTTTCAGTTTTTCACCCTGCTCTCTTAATGCACCTTCCTCGCTAGATGTCTTTGTGCTTTAACTTATGAATTTTTTCATGTCTTGATGGTCCTGCATATTTTCTTCCACTTTTCCTTACTTTCTTTTCTCTTTTTTTTTTTTTTGTTCATTTTAATTTTTATGATATTGAAATAGAAATGTGGAAAAATATCTGTTCCTGTCAACATCTCTCAAGCTGATGGTCTCCAATGCCATATCAGATTTCTAAAGAGATCACACAAATGTGTTTTAATGAACCTATTTAGAACAGATGGAGAACATTGAATTAATTTGATAAATTCATGTTAGTAAAAGCCACATATCTTTGAGTTGGGGTTGGAAGGGGGGCTAGAAAAGGAAGTCAGGACCCTGCTGGGACACAGGGCTAGCATGGAGTCAGTTCTGTAAACACTAGACACGAACATCAGATAAGGGGGACAGAGACGGTGAAAACAAGACATCACAAGATCTCAAGGTCCCCTAGAAGAGGATGTGCCTCTCTGTGAGGGGATGATGGTGGCGACAGCCCTGCCCTTGAAGGGGCGGGGCAGAGAAGAGGGTGGGCTTAGAGCGATGAGGCAAATCAGAGCTGTGTGATGTCTACCACTCAGAAGGGGGATATAAACCCGGGTTAGTCATGTGACTGGGGAGCAGGTAATTTGGTTGGAATGGTACCCACTCCCTGCTGACAGAAAATAACCATGCCTGCGTTTTTTTTACGTGGTCTGTGTGTGAGGTCAGTTTCTGTGCATCATCTTCATACTGTATATATTCTTGGTGTTTGTAGCCTAAATCAGTGGTTTTTTTCCTTAGGATTCTTGCTCTTATTTTCCAGACAGGGAATACAATGTAATTGGACAATATTTTCAAAAATTGACAAGGAGTTTGAGGGTGTGAAAATAGCTTTAAAAATGTAACAATAGAACAAGGAATGTAATTCCTTCTACATGGCATGAGGTGTTGTTACATAATTCACAGGTGACATTTAATTAAGTTATGGCATAGCTAAACTCTGCTTATCACATCATGTCTCCCTGCATTACTGAGAAAACATTAAGTAAATTCTTATACTTAAAACAGGAGTACACACAAAAGAGAACTCTAAATCCTCTGGTCACTTTGAGCATCCAAAAGTTTCATCTGTTGTCTAATGGAGATGTTTTCTGGATTCTGTATATGACCCACAGGATCATATAGACAGAGCAGGCAGGAAATTCCAGTTAAACTGTGTATGCTAACTTAGAAAGTGATTCACTTCAATGAATCAACCAAAAAAACTTGCAGTCAAGGAGAGACATGTGTTCTGTGCATAGAGGTTCCTATTCTAGAGGCATATATGTAGGTAAAAAAGTCACCATTAGATGAACCATTAATTATTGGACTGTTGCCTGGAAGCAGAATAAAGAATAAAACACCACAAAATGTATTAATAGAAGTGAAAAAGCAGCTTTCACTGGTGAAGTCTTATGATACAAAAAGAATAAGAACAACAATCTCTCTATATTTATAACTTTCCAAGCTATCACCCATCTTGTCATCCAACCAAAGTTTGACTAACATTTATGTCCTAAAGTACCCAGAAAGTATCTCCTTCATTCCTTGTGCCCTCTCAGGATCTCCCCCCATTTCAAAGTAGGTCCAGGAGTTCTAGGCCTATGTTTTGTCTTTGTACCTCCTTATCTACAGGAAAGAATACAAACACGCAGGAACAGGCCTCGCAAGAGAGAGAGAGAGCCCATAATTCAAACTATGCAGCTAAATTAAATTCCCCAAAAATATAAGAAAAAAACAGGCATCGGACATACACTGTGCCTGTTTTACGATTGAGAAAGTATGTACGATTCCACTTTCTTGCTATAGCAATAGTAGTGTTAACAACTTCAGAAGTATTTTTTTCCCCCCAATATATGATTTGAAAGGAAGCTTACCAAGCACACTTAACCTCTGGGAAACAATGACTAAACTAGGGCTTTGAATGCACACAAATATACTTAGCTATCTCATTTGGGATCTCCAGGGTTGTAATGTTTAGCCTATGTAACTACTGTATGAACCAGATAAGTACAGCAGCAAGGGAAGTAAATAATGCAATCTGTCCCCAAACCACAATACTAAACAACTTTACCTACAAGAACACATGTATTGTTTTTTTAGTGATAGAATTAGAGTATGTGCTCCTTACACAGTAGCGTGATAAACACTTCAAAAAATGGTGAGTCTGCAACAAGCTGAATATATTTTTAAATATTTCATCCTCATATATGCATACATGTATGTGCATTACAAATATGTCTTTATGACAAAAAATCTGCATGTGTGTGTTTCTATATGTAACAATATATACAGACACACGGACCCATACAAAGGGAAATTTAAATGTTTTGATCAATGAAATGCAATGAAATGCATTTTTTAATCCTTCTTGATGAACTATTAGTCTGGGGACTAATAGTTATATTTTAGGTTTGAATTGCCTTAAATGTATTCTTTTCAGATGGATGAGTTTATTACTCCATAAGAAGGCTGTGCCTCCAGCCTTCAAGTATCTTGATAGCTTCAATTTGCAATGCAATGTCATTCACAATCATATTGTCTTTTCTGGTTTGAAGTTCTGCATTACTGTTTGGTCATGTATAAACAAAGCTTCAGGTTTTATCTTCCATTAATGAAGTTGAAATGAGTTAATATAAAGCAAAGTGAGAAAGCCAGAATGCACCAATATTAATTCTTTTTTTATTGCTTCTGGAGCTGGAAAGAATGAAAATGTCCATTATCATCAATTTGTTTTGGTTCCCTTACTTTCCCCTGGGACAGTTAATCTCAAACCAATAATTTGTTTAACATTTAAAATGTCTATAATAGAAAAATACATGAAGATGTGGTCAGGCTTAGGAGGTTATATGTGTTATTTTGTTTCCAAAGAAAATTCAAAGTCACCTAGTAATGAGAAGGTAGGTCAAGAAGACTACATTAGTATGATGGTGGTTATCATTCCTGGTTTTAAAACAAACACTAGTTTCTAAGTTGTAATGCTAAGTTTAATGGTACCATTTAATATTCATGGCAGTTTATAAGATTGCTTGAAATATATTGAGCCCATTAATGATAAAACATAAGTCAATTTGGCTTCTGCTGTGAGGATTTTGTTAAATAGATTATCCTGAGTTCCTTATTTATCTCGGTATCAATCTTAAACCATGCACAGCTATTTTTTTCTCTGCTAGTTCAACAAGGGCCTTAAGTACCCCTTGAGAGAAGCCTTCACTGGCACATAGTTACAGGTGAGTCTGACCCAGACTTCTGGGAGGAATTCAGGTGGTGTTATGCTGCTGCATTCACAAAAATGGCTGCAATTTGTGTCTTACTCCTTTAGTAGCAGAATGCCTATTCCATCACACAGAGGCTTAATTAACACCTAATGTAAAGGCTCATTGCAATCCAGATGCTTGCAAATGACTGAGCTGTGAAACTTTTTTACTCCATCCATTTTAATTGAGGTGAAATTAATTCAGTTTGCTGTAGGAGGCTGCATTTGTACTTTGTAAAGCCCTATCAGTTTAGATAAGGTTTTTCAAAAACAAAATGAGAGATGAATAGGATCTTGTCTTCATTCAAAGACATTGGTTCAGGGAGGAATAAGAGGAGGAAGTAAAATTGAATAAAGGTGTTCAGCTTTTGACTAAGTCTGAGTTATAGCTTTCATGAAATTAAATTTTAATAATTTGCTCTGTCAAGATTAAAAGTAATATTATTCTGTGAGAACTTGTAAGAAAACACATATTTTAGAAAAGTTGTTTAATCTCCTTGCATCTCTCCCTTTCAGATAATCCCATAACCTTTAAGATTTCTCACTGGCATTTGCACTTCACAAATAAATCTTTTTACTCATTCTTTTTCTTATGGTGGTCAGCTCAGCATCAGTCTTTTGGAGTCCCCAGAATGAATCTTGACCAAATTCTTACCTATCTTTTAATTCTACTATTTCTGGAATCACAGGAGCAGCATTATATATTTATTTTTTTAATCAGTAAATTGTTTTTCCATCCTATGTGCCTTGAAGACTGGGCATTCTTGTGAAAATAAAACCCCAAGAAGCAGTGAGTAAAGAATTCAAAAATATTTGAGAGAAATATCTCTGAAACTGATGCCTTGCCTAATGGGAGAATGATACATTTGGGACAGAGTAGTAGCTTTACATGAATACAGGAGAATAAATGATCTACTTATACTAGTGGTACCCTTTTGACAGGAATATATGTCATACCTAGTTTATAGAAACAAATCTCCAACATATTTCACTCAAGGCTTTTTTGTGTCAGACAGCAGTAGCCAGAAAGCCAGGCTTTGGAGAAGCATGTGAAGAGCTGACTGCTAAGCAGAGAATTTTTAGAGATATGAAAGCTGACAGATATGGCACAAGCATATGCAATTGAAAATAAACCAGTTGTGCCTCATACGCACACCTAAGCAGTGTAAATTCTTTGTATCACTGCTATATTTCGCTTTTGCGCATAACTATGGGAGATGGAAGATTTGGTGATGCATGAAAAGTTTTTTGCTCATCGGATGATGGGAAGTACATTCAGCAACATTCAAGTGAAGGAAATGGAGACATTGCACCTTTGAAACTTAGGCACATGAAGAGTCCATTGAGGCAAAAGTCTGCAGAAGAATGGGTTAGAAACTTTTGTTCCTTTTTGCTGTCTGTAATGGAAGACTTCCTGAGATCCTTTGGTGTGGATGTTGACTGAATAGAGTTGGGGATGTTTCAGAGTCATATACTTGAGGCTGGGGGACAAGAACAAGAAAATAATATTAAACCTAAACAAAAAACCCCAAACCACTGCAAAATACACAAATTTTCTGAGATTACTTCCTTTTCTTTGTTAAATTCTGATGATTAATGCAGCAGCTCTACAGAGCTCCTCCAGAGCTGCAGCTATGCAGTGAACTTCCAAACTCCAACACCTGCCCTTAGCACTTCTCAAATATCAGCTCACATTTCTGAACTTTTCCTGTGCTGCTAAACAAACATGAGAAAACCAAGAATTTTCTTCACGTTGTTCTTTATGACCTTCACCTCATCGGGTTTATGGACTCTTAGCATGTTTTCAATATTATGGACTACAGTCCCTAATTACTTTCTGAAATACTTGCAATAACTCCAGCATCGAAAAAAGACATTGATGGAAACAACTATTTGAGCTTTTTTGCATCTATCTTACCATTGTGAGAAGATTTTTATCTTCAGATAAAAAAATCATTATTTTATTGTGTATAGTCTAAAAACCCTTTGTATAGCATTCCGGGAAACATGATTTTTGAAGTTTCTTTTTTTCTCCATTTAAAACATTTGAATGATGCTATAATCAAAAGCAGTTATTGCTGATTATTGCTTTTTCTAACCATGATTTGAGTGTCAGACCTTCATTCAAAGTGTTGTTTTAGAATACCATTAAGGAGGTTTGCGAATAGCGGGGGGAAAGCAAGCAGTCAATCAACGTGATCGATAAAGCAAGCTCCAACTTTATTGCCAAATGTTACATCTTTTATACTTTTTTACATAATGTATTCATAGCAACAAGGCATAATTGGCTACAACTTACAGGTCATGATTTGCATGGTCCTCCTACTTGCAGTTCCTTTAGCAATGCTTGCAATTTCTTTGTCTACTGTTAATTCTATCTTTCTGTCCCTATTTTGCTACCCATTGCTTCATAGTTGCAGCTGCTGTTCTCTCGTTCTGTTCTCTGTCTTGCTACTTATTTCTTTATAGTTGCAAACCACACGGCTAAAGGACAAGATGACCGTTCACTGCTCTATTCAGCATAACTTGCTCTTTGTTCTGTGGCCTTCTCCCCTGATTCCTGCTCACTTTAGCTAGCATGGATTTTCCCACAACAGTGACTCCAGGGATCCATGTCCCTGTTCTGTCAACCATTCTTCCACAGAGGTTCTTCCAAACCAACTGTGAAAAACCAAACTTGTTCTTACTGAAGTATTGCCAGTCTCTTTCTTTTAAGCTAAATGGAGTACTGCTCCATTTCTTTGTTTAAACTGTTCTCATATTATAAAAATGCAAATACCACCCTCTTTAAACTTACAGCCTTAGGAAAAGTTGGGAAGATTTATTAGAGTTCGTTAGTTCACCAAGGGGAAAAAAAGGGAGCTTCAAATTAGAAGGTGTATTTTAAAAGCTATAAATAAAGAAATAAACAAGCTTCAGAATAAACATCAACTTGCCAATTGTGCCCTATTTCTTAGAGCAGTTCATAAGGTTCTTTCAGTAAATGTAGACATAGGCAAGATGAGCTCTGCATAAAAGTGACAGTGTCAGATACAGATTTTTTATTTAGGTGTTCTATATGCATACCTGAGTTATAGGACTATTTGAAAAAGTATTTTACAGGAATGTTTTCCTTTTTATTTGATGCCAAGAAAATGAAGCACAAATGAACAACAATGGACCATGCAGTAATGTAAGAACCTGTTTTCTTGTTTGCTTCAGGGTTTTTTTCTGTGCTAATTATACTAAATTATTCCACTTGGCTTCCAAAATACAGACAGTTAGGAAAAACAAAAATGGTGCCTCTCAGATAGCTGATCAAGCCTGGGACATATGATAAATTACATTTTTCGAGTGGTTATAGAGAGAATATGCTTAGAGAAGCTTTCTTAATATAATAAATTGATTTGGAATTTACCATTGCTTAAAAGTTTTTTCAAAAAAAATGTAAGAGAAAGAACAGCTAATTCAACTATTGCAAAGCGCAAATAAATAACTTGCGCAAGATTGGAAGTTAAGAAGAATATTTTCTTGAATATGCTTTAGTGTAAATTAAACATATTCCTTTATTTGGGATGAGATTTCTCAAGTGGCCTGTTTTGCTCTAGATACCTCAATTTTCAACAATAAGACAGGTTGTCCTTAGGACAACTGGTCTCCTGAGCTGGTAGATGGGGTGAGGGAGCAGCATAGGCCCCCCATAATCCAGGAGGAAGCAGTTAGAGACCTGCTGAGCCACTTGGATCCTCAAAAGTTTACAGGACCAGATGAGATCCATCCTAGAGTGATGAGAGAGATGGCAGACAAGCTCAGTAAGCTGGTCTCCATCATTTATCACAAGTTCTGGCTCACTGGGAAGGTCCCAGATGACTGGAAGCTGGACAATGTGATGCCCATCCACAAGAAGAGCTGGATGGAGGATCAGGAAAATTACAGGCCTGTCAGCCTGACTTTGGTGCCAGGCAAGATTGTGGAACAGATCACCTTGAGTGCAACCACACGGCACCTACAGGATGGACAAGGCATCAGACCCAGCCAGCACGGATTTAGGAGGGGCAGGTCCTGCCTGACCAACCTCATCACCTTTTATGACCAGGTGACCCACCTGGTGGATATGGGGAAGGCTGTGGATGTATTCTACCTGGATATCAGCAAAGCCTTTGGCTCTGTCCCAGTCAGCATACTCCTGGAAAAGCTGGTGGCTCATGACTTGGACCTGTGCACTCTGGACTGGGTTAAGAACTGGTTGGACGGCCTGACCCAGAGAATGGTGGTGAACGGTGCCACATCCAGATGGCGACTGGTCACTAGTGGTGTCCCACAGGGATCAGTGCTGGGCCAATCCTGTTTAATATCTTTACTGATGATTCTTATCGCTTCTTGTGGTGGTTTGAACCACTTTTTATCGTCTACGGGGCATGCACAGTAAAGATGACGGAAGACTGAACAAAATTGACAGCAAGGGAACAGTTTATTACAGGGGGTTTAAAATAGGGAAGAAGTGACTACCCACGGGGACAAAACCTCGACACGCAGAAAACACAAAAGGGAAAAAAGGGACAAAACAAAAAGGGAACTGCTTTCCCAGCTAGGCAACTAGCTGAGAAAACAGGGGGAGAGGTAGGGAAACCGTCTCTCTCCTTCCCTCTCTGGTGGGGTCACTCCCGGCCCTCGAGGTTTCTTGCAAAACACAAGAAGAAGTCAAAAGCAACTCCCTCTCAGGACACCTTCAGGAAGTGGCTACTTTCTTTCAAGCTGGAAGCCACTTCGGAGCCCAGGGGAATGGGTGGAGTCATGCTGCAGGGTCTGAGATAAGATGGAAAGGAGCTGTGTGCTTCGCCCCTGGACCGAAAGCGGAAGAGAGGGGAGGGCTTCTGTGTTCGGCTTTTTAAGCCCTCTAGCTCTCGCGCGAATTTCACTGTCTTCTCACGGGCTAAGCTGTCTCCCCATTGGCCAGTGGTGCCAAGTCCCACCTCTTTCCGGCATTTTCACTTCATGCGCAATGGCGGTTCCTGCCGAAGACCACACGCTCAGGGCCTGAAGCACCATCTTTGTTTTCATGGCCGTGGGTACTTCGGGGATGGCCACCTTTTTTAAGGAAAACAGGATTTTACCCAGACAGGTAAGTGGGCTCTTCTTACACTCTGTCCCTTCCCCCAAAGCCCAAGGACCCCCGCAAGACCACTCCCGAGACCCGAAGCCCCTCAAACCCCCACACTCCTTTTACCAATAATGTATTTATAGAAACACTTTTTATTATCCTTAACAGATTTCCTTAATTTTAACTCAAACTGAGCCTTCGCTTCCCTAATTCTTTTTCTACATGACCTAACAACATCCTTAAACATCACCTGGGATACCTCCCCTTCTTTCCAAAGTCGGTACATCCTCTTCTTTTTCCTTAATTCATTCAAAAGCTCCTTACCCATCCAGCCTGGCCGTCTACCCCTACAGCTCATCTTACGGCACATTGGGACAGCCCGTTCCTGCGCCTTCAAGACCTCAGCCTTGAAGTACATCCAGCCTTCCTGGATGCTTTTGTTACTACGGACAGTCTCCCAGGGTACTCTACTAGTTAATTCCTTAACTAAGCCAAAGTCTGCCCTCCAGAAATCCATTATGGAAATTTTGTTAAATCATATTGTATTACCGTCTGGGACTACCAGAAGGCTCAGGCATTCCCTACAATCCTAGCAGTTAGAGGTCTGCACACTCGCATCTCTCAACATAGATGCTGTTTGAACAAGCATGCTCATTTTACTAACAGTTTTTGATTGCTTATTCACCATTAAGAGGCAAGAGGAGGGAGCCAAGGAGAAAAAAAAACCAAAAAGACAACCGCACCTACCTAGCTGACTTCTGCAGCCCCACCTTGTGCAAATTGCTGTGCAAACTGCCTCTCTGCAACCCTGTTCACAGCACTCCAGGTCGCCACACTCCCTACAAGTCCTAAGACTTAAATACTGGAGCAAAGCCCTCGCTGGGCTCCAGGTTCCTGGTTCCGGCTTCCAAGGCCAAAGGCTGCTCCAAAGAGGGGCAACAAGTCTGGTGAGTAGTCTGGAACACAAGCCTTTTGAAGAGCGGCTGAGGGAGCTGGGATTGTTTAGCCTGGAGAAGAGAAGGCTCAGGGGAGATCTTATTTCTATTTATAACTACCTGAAAGAAGGTTGTAGACAGGCAGGGATTGGTCTCTTCCCAAGCAACCAGTGACAGAACAAGAGTACAGTCATCATCTGTGATGGGGCATTGACATTAAGAAAAAAATCTTCATGGAAAA
The DNA here is from genome assembly GCA_013399895.1 of Serilophus lunatus. NCBI lineage: Eukaryota > Metazoa > Chordata > Aves > Passeriformes > Eurylaimidae > Serilophus > Serilophus lunatus. Next base: position 34,480 of record VXBA01001895.1, on the reverse strand, counting down.
GGTGACTGTGCATTGGAATGGGCTGTCCAGGAAAGTGGTGAAGTCACTGTCCCTGGAAGTATTTAAAAAGAGGCTGGACATGGCACTTAGTGCCATGGTTTATTTGATGAGAGGGTGTTAGGTCATAGGTTGGACTTGATGATCTTAAATGTCTTTTCCAACATAGCTAATTCTGTGATTCTGTGTGATTCTGTGTGACTCTGTGATTTAGTAGATTTTGACTGAGAATCTCAAAGGACCTGCACATGTTTTGTCATCATAATTTAGTGAGGAACTCTGAATAAAATGGGGGTTCCATGTGTCTCTCACACATAAACGCAGTCTCCTGTTCAATGGAATGTGAAAAATTTAAACATGATTCCTAAAGAAAAAAAATCTTTGAATAAAACTAAAACCAAAGCCAACCACAACAAAAACAACCAAACCCCAAACAACAAACTAGGGTTTATAACCAAAACAGAATGGAAACAATTAACTTTGTAATCGAAATTAGTGCATTTTGCATCACTAATTAGAGTATTTGAAGCTTTATTGATTATACTTTTTTTGACTGGATACTAGACTGATATGAATTGCCACCAAATATTTGTGACAGTCTACAGAATGACACTGTCACTTCTGGGAAAGAAAATGTCAAAAGGTACCAGGAAAGTGTATCAAGAGAAGGAGAAGAAATGAAGAGGAAAATCATAGACCTATAGCACAGTAAATTATATCCGCTGTAGTGCAAATGATCTGAAACCAAAATGAAAATGAAAATTGACCTTGTCTCAGATCTATATATGTGGCTATATATTGCATGCAGAGTCACCTAAGCTTTACAGACCAGCAGTTCTTTGCATTTCAGCTACTTTTCAGAGATGCTATATTCCTTTCCATTCACAAAGTACATAGATAGATGACAAACAGCACTTTGCCTGCTGATACTGTAAAAAGCTTAGAAGCTTTCCTAATGGAATTCATAATTCTTACACAATTAAAGAGAAAAGAATTACAAAGACAGACAAGCACAAAAAGTAAGTTTCTATTAAATATCATAGATGGAGAGAGTAAAATATTGAGAGCAAGCAGTGGGTTCTCGACTAGAGAATGTGAGCCTAATAAAAGAAAGGTAATTCATCCATGATCCAGACGATAACCGCTTCAAGACCTCAGCATAAACTTCTTATACTTTTAGGTCAAAATTGTCAGCTATACTCTGTGTACTTTGTTGGATAAGACCCTCTCTGTGGGAGTCAATGGATCTGACAAGTACATAGACAGTTAGGATATCTGTCAGTTTGGTTTGAATTGTACTGGAAAGCAATTCTGCTGAAAAATGGGTCCTGATGATAGGCCTATAGGATTTCAGAATAAGATGAATTTTTGGTGAAGATGTTCTGGCAAAATTTGTCAGCATAAATAAATTTGCAACTTACAAAGTTATACATTTCAGTTGGTTTTGTATACTCTGTATTTGGCTAAAAATTTCAACATGGATTAAATCTCTACATTTATATCTACAATCACAGAACATCTAAGGAAGAAAACAGGGGCATTAAGAGCTCCACACAGGTGCTGTTGTATGAGTGACTTAGTAATAACTCTTTGTCTATCAGCCCCAGGGGCAGAGGAGAGCACTAAGAAGAGGGAGAGCACCTCTCTCTTCCAGAGAGGCTGACAGTACGTGGCACTGGTTTTAAATATGCACTTAAACTTTCAGATGTTCCCTGAAGAGTTAAGTTGCTAACTTAAATCTTTACTAAGTAGTATGCTTCTACAAAGAATGTACGTAAAATAATGGAGAGGAGTAGTGAGGATTTGCTGCTTTCTGAGGAAGCATGGAAAACAACATCACATGATAAGAGAGCTGGTCAGGACACTGACAGACACCTGCTTCGTGCACTATTTATTTTCTGTTCAGAACAGACCTCTTTCTAACACAGGGTGTGACATATAATTAAGATGGTTTGTGCCAGAGTTGCTCAAAGTTGCAAATTTTTACAGGTATCTTTCCCATCCAATTATATCAATGACAAAAAAAGAAGCATAATTACATTTCAATTATTCATAGCCTATCTGTTAATTATACTAAGTAGTCTTTATTTCCTGTAGCTTTCACTGTAGGCTATGTTAAGTTTAATGATCTTACATTGTTAAGAGCATAGACAGCAACATTTGCCACAGTAACTTGACCAAGTTTTAAATTAAATGTAAGCAGTTCTCCATCTTAAGAGCTGCTTATATTCCCATTGTCTTGGTTGAGTGAAAATATTATAATAAAGGAAATAGAAATATTATAATACAATATCTTTCTCTTTGAAGATATTTGTAACCTTTCTTGCTCAAGGGTCCCTTTTCCCACAACATTCAAGAATTTGACTGATATGCTGATTTCTCCTCTAGAAGAATCTATTGTAGTAGCTTAGGACATGCATTTAGCAGCAGTTGTGAAAGGTCTCTGTTTTTAGGCAGATGTGACTGAAATTCATCATAGACATGTGTTTGCTGTGAAAGAGAGAAAAATAGTCTCTGCACAAAAGCAGGTTGAGGTTTTCTGTAGCTTTGTCTGCGCCACACAACACACTGACACCTATGAGCATTCATGTAATGTTACTCATTCAATATTTTTCCCAATTCAAATCTCTCTTTTAACAATAAGACATTTATTAAATACTTTAGGAGCTTCAGCTATGTGAAGTCAACTACTTGAACCATAAACATGTATATTATCTGCCTACAGTAAAAAATAGAAGATTTTAATATAAATTGAGTGCATTTTGCATGTACATTAACAGTTGGATACATAACTGATTGCCTAAGTGCAACCATATCCCTCTTTTTAATTCATGAAGTAGGAATCTCAGTGTAGCATTGTTGCAATTAAGTCCCTGCTGGTTTAATTGTCAGCCAGTTCTCTGTGGGGCATACTGGAGTTGCTCAGAGCTGCTATGTTAGAACACACAAAAAAAATTATATGGGGCTGGAGAAGACACCTTCTAGGAGAGCAGTTCATTGCAAAATATCAGTACAGCAAAAGAGTCCTGGCATACCCTGAAATCATGTAAGCAAAGTTCTCTTCAGTGCATAGATTCAAGTTAAATCTGACTGATGCACACTCATATTTATGAATTCTTTAAAGGTCCAGTAAGTTTGAACTCATCTGCAATTGAAATAAAGTGTTATTTGAAAGTCATTCTCTAAGGAGCAGAAAAAAAATTGAGAAAGAAGAGCTTTTCTGCTGAAGAGACTCAGGCAATTAATTAAACCTCTTCAGGAAATAGCATAAAGGCTTACAAATAAATAGTGGTTATTATCAGGAACAAGAGCAACGGTGACAGGATAGCCACATTACTTCCCTGTGACAAATTAATTGATTTTTAAAAATTTGTTCAAAGCTTAATAATATAACAGAACTAGATAGTTTAATAAGGAAGAAACACAAATTGTTTCATTAGCAGAATGTGGTTGCTACTGCACATTTAATCTTGTTCCTTTTAGCTTCTGGAGTGGAAAGCCCAACTCTTGCTCTAGTAGAAAGTAGAATTTTTCAAGGTTTCATTTTAAATGACTTTACAGGGAATTATTCCAGAAACATAGATGCAGAACCTTTATACCCTGCATTCTTGGTGAGTCTAAGGTGTAGTATGGATGGAAATATTCCTACCATTTTCTGGTTTAAAAATGTGGGGGAACAAGTAATAAATAGTAGAGTTGCTATGTGTTACATGGGCTCCCAGTGGCGAGAGCACTGAAGAAGGAACATTGAATTGATGGATTCTGTCACTGACTTTCAATCCACTGTTGTAGAAAGTATCTAATCAGCGTTTTCTTAGATTACTCACTTTCCAAAACTAATAAAAGAAAACACCTTTTGCTGTGCTCAATGCATGCCCTTTCAGTGGTTTAAATCAAGGTTGTCAGAAGTTCTGTGTCACTGCAACCAGCTCACAGAAGCACTCATTGCATTTTATCTATCTAATAAGTTAGATGTCTAAACTAATACATTTATCCCTATGATAAAAAGGAAATCTGTTAATTCCACACTTCCAATATTCTATATTTATGCAGACGGAGTAGGACAAATGGTTGTCTCGTGGTGCCTCTTTTTCCCACTGCCTACAGAAACTGCCTGGGCAATTAGCTTAGGCTAAACATGCAATCTTTAAATTTCATGTGAGGTCAACATAGTGCTCAGTACAAATGAAATAGCTCTGATGTCCTGAGTGTTTTTTGTCAGTGTATTTGGAATTTATTTTGTTTTGTAGATGTAGGAAATGTTATTCACTACAAACCAGACTTTCTGTATCTCCAGAAGTGCCTGCTCTGCCTATAGAAAATCTCTTTACCTGGATTACTCGCCAGGTGTGAGATTTCACCTTGTCTTGAGGTTTTTTAAAATGTTTTTGTGAGTTTTTTGAGAATGCACTGCAATGGTATGGAGAATGTATACCTGAAATATAACGATGAAATAGGTTTTACATAGGACAAGAACTCTTTAGGCTATGAACTTTGAGAATGTTGTTAACTACAGGACCATAAATCATTGGCAAAAACTGGTTTTATCTGTGAGATAAAACTTAGCAGCTTTTCTAGAATCTGTCCGCTCCATCAAGATTTATGTAGCATCTTTAAACCTTTTACTTTCCTAATAATGTAGCTCTTAATGCTATCATTTCTGAGAAGTCCAACCTGTCTTTTAGATTTAGTCTTTATTAATGTGTTGGCCTCTGTTTTCATTATCTTATATTAATTTTTAGTATGCTTCTTTCATTTTATTCTATTTAAACCTTAAATCAATAAAAAAGCATAAAAGCTGTGTCATTAGAGATTGGAGGAGCTGTCCAATTTTACTAGCCTCTGATGATATGATCTAAAACATAAGCCATTATCATCATTATAGCTATAAGAAATTTTTATTTTTTGTTTTTATGGTGTGGTATGTTTCTTTATTTGGAGAATGACTACTAAAAATTCAACATGGCAATGTGGATTGACAAGCTTCATTTTGCAGTATTAAATTTAATTATATAAAACTGAATTTGTCCTATTAGAAGAGTAGGGATAACATAAAGTACTTTTAACTTCGGTGCCTATAACTTGCTGAAACATAAAAGTTAGTCATTTAAGTAGGCTTTTATTTCTTTAAAGAAATACTACAGCTCAGAACAGTTTTGTGAGCTATTTGTGTAAGTAGGAGCAATTCCAAGCATTGCAGAAAAAACTGGACTTTTTAAAAAATAAGGGTCAGTGAAATGCACTTTAGCAAGCAGACAAAATATTTTGTTTGGGTTTTTTTTGTTAAAATCTATCAATAGTTATTAAAAAAAAAAAAAAAGAAAGAAAGAAAGATTGTGAAGCAGTTTATCAAACAAAACTCCCAATATCACTTGACATTCTTTCCCTGTTTTACTGTTCATGTACATTTGAACTTTGGGGAATATTAATGAGAAAATCAGTCAGTCAGGAAACAGCTATTGGGCAAATTTTTCACAATCTCATAGCATGGAAAATGCCCCTTGCAATATCTTATGGTTCTAAGCAAATGTGAAGACAATTCTTTGGTGAAAAATGGGGGAGGAATGGGGAAGTAACAAGCAGTTTAGCATCTTTAGTGCATTGTGCTTGGTTTGTCTTATCAAACAAATTCATTAAATAACTTTTGAGAGCGTAGAATTGGATTTTGAGAGCAAAACTCAATTCTGAACTTGAAGTGGAACATGCTATGTAGTATTTCAAGTAGAGATCTGAGTTCGGTTAGATCCAGGATGCAGAGTGAATAGGTCTGAATATCATTTAAATCTTCCTCAGTTTGCAAGTGTTGATGCCTGAATTTAATTAAGGTCTGTCTGGATCAGAGAGGTAATAAGATAAATGCTTCACAAGCAGAACAGGTAAAGACAAATGATAGCATGCATCTCCAAGGCTGATGCATATGTCTGCTAATTTTGCCATGGAGACTACTATAAGGATACTCTTGTCTAGGTGACACTCAAAGTAGTGCAGTACTCTTTTTGACCATTTCTGCTGATAAAAGTGTTCAAGATATTTAATAATTTGAGAATTGTCTCTAAAAAGCACAAAAAAATTATTTGTATTTTATATATCTCTGGATTATTTTTGAGGCCCTTTCCCTAAATAATTAAATGCAATAAACAACAATGTCACTCCAAGCTTTGCTTGGATTACTAGTTATATTTTATTTTACTTATGAAGTAGCGAAGTATTTATTTTATTACATTATAGATGTTTTAAGTAACTTTATGCTTTTAGTGGTTTAACCCGTGCTGGATGCCAGGAACTCACTACAGCCACTCTCTCACTCCTCCTCACCCAGCAATAGAGGAGAGAGAATATAACAAGAAGTTTTGTGAGTTAAGGACCATAACAGACTCTTTGCTAATCACTGTCATAGGCAAAACAAGACTCCATGAAGGAATAATAGTCAAGTTTATTACTAACATGATCAGAGCTTAAGAGTGAGAGACAATAAAAGACACTTTTTACCCCCCCACCCCCTCCTTCTTACATCCAACCTGCTATCCCACAGCAGTCAAGAGAAAAAGGCGAGGTGTGTGGGGGAGGGGGTTGCTATGGTCAGCTGCTGTTGTCAGCTGCTGCTTGGGGAGAAGAGTCCTTCCAACCGCATTCCATGGGGTCCCATCTCTCACAGGATACAGTTCCTCTCACAAACTGCTCTGGTGAGAGTCCATCCCATGGGCAGCAGCCCTTCACATGCTACCTCATGGGTCACATTCCACAGGGTGCAGTCCCTCAGGCACAGCTGCTCCAGCATGGGTCCCACAGTCCACAAGTCCTAACAGAAGAATCCTGCTCCAGCGTGGGCTCCTCTTTCCCACAGGCTACAGTCCCCTGCTAGGACCTGGCTCCACTATGGGTCTCCCACGGGCTACAGCCTTCCCCCAACATTCACCTGCTCCAGCGTTGGCTTCTCCAGGGGCTACAGGTGGATCTCTGCACTCCTGTGGTCCTCCATGGTCTGCAGGGGGACAGCCTGCTTCACCATGGTCTTCCCCATGGGCTGCAGCTGGATCTCAGCTCTGGCGCCAGGAGCATCTCCTCCCCCTCCTTCTCCATTGACCTTGGTGTCTGTGTTGCTGTTCACAAGTTCTCACTCTGCTCCTCTCTGGCAGCCATCTTTGTCTCCTTACACACACAGAATTACACACACAGAATTAATAAAGTTGGAAAAGACCGTGGAGATCAAGTCCAACCTTTACCTAGGTTAACAACCTATCCAACATCAGTCTAACATCTTTACCATCTAAACCATGCCACTAAGTTCATTAACCTATCCTTAAACGAATCCAGGGATGGTGACTCCACCACCTCCCTGGGAAGCCCATTCCAGTGGGAAATCACTCTTTCTGTGAAAAAGTTTCTCCTGATATCCAACCTAAACCTCCCCTGATGCAGCCTAAGACTGTGTCCTCTTGTCCTGTCATTGGGAGCCTGAGAGAAGAGACCGACCCCCGCCTGACTACAGCCTCCTTTCAGGTAGTTATAGACAGCGATAAGGTCACCCCTGAGCCTCCTCTTCTCCAGGCTGAACGATCCCTGCTCACGCAGCTGTTCCTCTTAGGTCTTGTCTTTCCTTCTTAAATATGTTATCAGAGACGTTCCTTCAACTGCTGATTGGCCTGGTCAGCAGCGGGCCCAGCCTGGAGCCGGCTGGCATTGGCTCTGCTGGACATGGGAGAAACTTCCAGCAGCTTCTTGAAGAAACCTCCCCCTCAGCCCCCCTGCTGCTACCAAAACCTGGCCACAGAGAAAACCAATGCAATGCTGAAGTTTTCTTTTCAGGAAATTTGGTTTATGTTTAATCCTTTTTTGTAGAGAACAAGTTACTTACCACGTCTAGCTATGGCCCCTACACATTGCAATATAAAATACTGTTTTAAAGATCACATTGAAAAGAAAAAAATTAAACTTGGGTTTTGGGTAAATACTTTCTAACCAGGTCTAACTACATCTATATCTACATTTTTTGTTCTCGTTACTTGGTGATCCATAGGGAAAGGGAAAAATCTATCTGGCTTGTGAAAAATGCATGTGTAAGTTAAAGAGAAGTTTTCAGATCTGTGACCAGCCTCCTTTGTCCTCTTCCCAGCCTAAGTTTATTCACTGGCTTGTGCACACTTGCTGTTGCTTTTTTTGGAATATTTTCATGGTGATGGCAGCTTCATCTGGATTTGGTGACAAAATTTAGGTTTTCATGCAAGTACTGCAGGATAGATAACACGTAATGACACATCATCATCAACTGCTCATAAATTCCCATCTGTTCTCAGATGAGAATATTGGCACAGCGCAATTGAGAATGTGACCACATCAGCACGCTGACATTACAAATATCAGCAAGAGCTGCTACAGTGGTTTTTTACTCCACATTGTGGTTGGAATCCAGCCTTGGGAAAGACAGTTCAGGAAAGCTTTCTTGAAATGTTCTCAGACTATCATATGGAGGAAATAAGCATACTGAAGGTCTGATTTAATCATATCTCTCATCCTGTCTGGCTTTTGTTTTGTTTTTAATGAAGAAAATGATGTTCAGGCATCAACAGTGCCACAAAGATGGTATTGCTGGTTGCATATAAATGCCTGATATTTATTTGGTTAGCAGTTACGATTCTGTATGTTATTCTTTGATAGATGATCCTACTTTCTATTCACAAAATAAGCCAAGATCATGACATACAGGAATCCTCAGCCTCGAGTCTTACTACATTGTCAGTTATAAACACCATTTTTTCCCTCATGAGAAATTAATATTTTTGTAGTAAAATACTTATCCCATAAAATGGTGAATTTAATCTCCACAATAATGATATTAATACTTCCAGGGAGGAAAAAGAAGAGCCATAGATTATCAAATTAATTGTTATGGTTTAATTCTTGTTGAACAGATTATATCCTTCTAGTAAAATGAGTAAATGACTGCTGATTACTTTCTTAACTCTTTTTGGATACGGTAAGACTAAATGAGAGCAAATTTGCATAGTCCTAAAATAAATATTTCAGATTTTCATGGATTAATAAAAGGAAGAGATAACTCTTTCTATTCACCTGTCCATAAAAAAATATAAAAAAATAGTTCTGCACTAAGGTTGATGTCTTTTAGAGCTGGGCTGTAGTTCATTGAAGGAAATCAAGATTGCCTTGAGACACTGAATGTGACACTGAGATCTGATTTTCAAACCAATTTGCTGTCAACCATTTGAACACCCATTGGCTGAATCAGTTCTTTCATAGTAAATTGCACCTAATGGATACAAGAAAATATTTCTGAACAAGTAAATGTGCCAAGGAAGCCTGTTTTTTGGGAACTTCAGTGAAGTTGTCCTCATTGTGTTCCCACAATTCAGCCTCGCTAGTCCTCTGCCTCCAGTCCCTCAGGGTTGCCACTTTGTCACAGGCAATTGTGCTTTTTCACTGCAGTCCCTTGGAAGAAATGCCTTAGAAGTAAATGCTTCGCACCTTTACAGGCATCTGAACAGATGACATGCTCACTATTTTCCTCTCCCATATGCAGCTGACTTGCTGTATTAAAGGAGATTTATTTTGAAGTTTGTATTCCAGGAACATCTGGAAAAAAATGGGTTTACCCTTCCATATGGTGATGAAGGAGATACCACAACCTGATGGCATGGTGGCCTAAGGAAACCAGTGTGTGGCCTCCCAGTAAAATTCTGTCTATTGTATGAGTATGCAGCAGCAAAAGCTGCAGAGCATGGAACCACCATTTCATCGACATTGAACTTTTTGTTTTAATAGAATTCAGGAGACCAGAGGACCTGTGTGGAAGGAGAGGTTTCTTTTTTCTTGAGGGAAATGAGGGAGAGACTGTAAAAGTCTCAACAGAGAGACTTACAGGTCAAGTACTGAGCCTAGGAGTGTGAGGAGGTCCTGGCTGTGAGAATGGCCTGAGGCCTGGGGACATGGAGCAGTACTTGTTACAGCTCAGAAAATATTTGAAGAAGAGTGGGAGCAATGCCTTGAAGGACAGTGAAAAAGGGAACACCATTACTTTGAACTTTCTCTGCTTAAGAATTTAGCTATTCTAGTTCATATTCACATAAAACCTGGGGGTCTTTAAAACTTCAAAGCTTTCTGATCTTTGAGGATCTCACTGATGTGAGCTCCTGTCATTCTGCTATGTGACATGAACGTAGTATTTCAGGTGTGGCATTTGCAGCTAAGAATATTCTTGCTATTGGTATCTGTATAGCACCAGAAAGTAGTTGTAGCAAATTAGGGGTGGAAATATGTTTGCTGATTTGCTAATCTTCACTCTATATTAGAAGTACACAGATGAGTGGTACAGACTCGTAATTATAATTTGTAAATCTCCAACATAGGGAGTAAATGAAAATTAATAAAAACACATGATTAAACTTCTAATCAAATTAAAGGATTTGAAAATATTGACATTTTTTTTAATTTACTTCTGGAATCTGTATTATGATATTACACTCAAGTAAGATACCATTGATAGGTAGTGGGGAAAAAAGTCACATGATAAGCTGAAGGGCTGTCGAAGAGAATGTACCCTACCTTTCTGGATTCTTGATGGTGAGAGTGCCATATAATCATTACTAACTATATTGCCAGCCTGAATCAAACTACGTTGGAGGTGGAATGTGAATTTCAAAACAACACAGCTTCCCTGATCTCACCTAGTTTACTAGAATAATAGTGTAGAGGTGGGAAGGTGAAAGACCTGTCTACAAATCACTTAATGTGTTAAGTAAATGAAAAAGCACTTAGCAGCACTTTGTTTAAAAAAACTATCAGAAATCCATGGACCTGTGTCCTGTGTTTTTCTCCCCTCTGCATTTAAATGATTATGAAAAAGAAGAAATGTTTGTGAAGCTTTTACTGGAATAGTGCATTTCCAAAGTGTTTTCTAATACATGACCTGCCATTTAGATTGATTGCTTTCCCATATAAAAATAAAAAAGGAAATAAAAATTATGTCTAACCTATTTGTTTGAGACATAAGAATAAAAAAACTCAATGTGTGTATGCATAGGTAAGACTATGGATTCTCTTCTACTATAGTTTTTCATATGCTTTCAGGTGATGCCAGCCATAATATTTCCCTCTATGTCTGTAAACTGTGATTAAAGATAAAGTGCACTAGCACAACTTCTAATGTGTGTGAATGATAGGACAGTCAAATATGTATTATGCAAGATCTGAGGGATCTTTCTTCTGAAGTTTTCTTCCTGACAACTGCTAGAACAGTAGCTGCTGACAATAATGTTTTAAAGGAATAAATATACCTTTTGGTGTTTACCGGGAGTTAGTGTATGGATGTTTCTAAAGGAAAGGAAGTAGAGAAATACTTCTAGAAGCATACACAGCACACAGAAGCAAACAAATCTTGTTCTGTTGTGGTGGCTGTGGGAGAAAGGAGACATGTACGTGTTCTGGTGCATGATCTGCTGCTCACACATAAGGGAGCTGGCACAGAAACTCATGGGAGTTATACTAAGAAAGACACATTTCAAAGTTTGTTACTCACAGCTACAGAGCTTTTCATGTCCTGCCCTCAGAACTACATTCCTACGTTCTTTAACTATGTGTGACTCAAAAAGCTATATTCACTAAAAGGTGACCTTCATGGTATAAATAGATCTTTTCAAAAAAGAACTCCCTCTTTGCAGAGGAACTTTCCAGAATCACACAGACTGCAAGCAGACTGAAACATGCGGGTCCTGGAAATAAATGGGTTCAACACTTGGTCCTTTAGAGAGTTAATGTCAATGGCATAAGTTATAATGCCCCAGTGGAGCTCTAGTTTTGTTTGGGGTGATGACCCTGAAGAACAGACCATGTTTTTCCTCTTCATGTTGAAATGGAAAATGTTTGGATTTGGGATCTCCCATATTTACAAAGATGTGCTATTTCTTTATCATCACTTTGGATCTGTCTAGATTTTTATTTCTTGAGCTACTGAGGCAGGGCCCAGGTCCACATGCCTTTTGGGACATTTAACTCACTTAGATGAAAATCTCACCAAGACAGAAAACTGGGCACGCAATAAAATCTACCCTCTTTTTATTTCGCTTCTGGAAAGTATTTCGCTTATTACAAATAGCTTTGGAAGGATTTTATTGTAGATACTTTGAAAGATACAACTATTGCTTGAAATTTACTGTTTGTTAATTATTTGATCAAGACTTCTCTAATTAAAAGCTTCTGTCCTTTTGAACCTCTAGTGATTCACATAAAACAGATAACAGTAAAATAAGTTTTAATGAAAAGTACAGAATCCAGTAAGTCAAGTGTAGTTTACTACTAAAACAACGTGATAAAGACAATCTGAGATAAACATTCGCTCTGTTATCATTATGGTATGCCCAGAAGGAGCAAAAAGATGAAACAACACCATCTGTTTATAGTTGAATTTTCTATTATTAGAAAGAACTGTGGTGACCTCAAGGTTACAATAAAAAGAGGTAACAAATGTTACAATTTAATCCTTGTACTACTTCAGTCTTGACTCTTTCAGAACCTACAAAAAAAGTGTTCCTTATTTGTATCCTTTTACAGTGTAAACCTTATCCACGGGATTGCAATGATTATCTCTAGTGTTGTGAATGGAAAATCCTCATTCTATCGCTTAAAATGCACAAGTCAGTTGAATACTCTTATGAGACACTAAATCGCAATGCATTCTCTTACTCTCTTCTCCTCCTACCCCTCCTTTTAATACAATGCAATCATGTAAAGAGCTCTGAAACTAAATAAGAACTCTCAGTAAAAGTTCAGAAATCCAGAATCCTTATGCTCAGCCTGTAACACAGTGCTTGGTGTTTGTTTTCCTCTTGCTTTTTTTTCTGTATTGACTAGTAATGAGCTCATCAATTAGTGAACTTAGTGCACAGTTTCAATGGTGTAAATGGAACTGACAGATATTCCTAATGTAAAAATGCATGAGTACCTGTAAGATCAAAAACTAAAGCTTTGCATTGTCCATACAGGCTTAAAGCAGGCACATATTTTCATTCTTAATCTGAAGAATGTATTAACCACCTTTTGAATTAAGGTCCAGCCAAGGGAAGGACAGCTTTACTGGCAAAGTCTCGTGATCCAAAGAGGAAAAGAACAACAATCTCTCTATATTTATAACTTTCTTAGCTACCATCCATCATATCATCCAAACAAAGTTTGCCTAACACCTATGTCCCAAAGTACTCAATGAATGTTCTTTTTATTCCCTGTGCCCACCCATGACTTGGAACCTCCTTTCTGAGTAGGTCAAGGAAGCCTGTGCCGATGTTTTGTCTTGCTATCCCCTAATCTATGCAGAAGAATGCTAACCTCTGAACACAGGCCTCTGAGAGCCCTTAATTTCCAATCTACACAGCTAAGTTAAATCCCCCAAAATATACAGAACACCCTCAAGTCATCAGTTCTAGTGGTGAATTCCAGTTACAATATGCAACAAAACATAACTGTGAGATTTACACCTGTCTCAACTCATTTATATTTTTCAGAATGGGATCTACCAAATAAGCTACTCTAACAGGAATATGTAATGTTTTTGTTGGGGTTTTATTTCCATATTGAAAAAGTATGGAAGCTCAATCAGGAACCCAAAGTAAATAATGGTAATGTGTCCAGCTGGGATGACGTTAACTTTCTTCATAGCAGCCCCTGTGGTGCTGTTTTAGATTTGTGACTAAAGCAGCTGATAATACATCAATTTTTTAACTATTGCTGAGCAGTATTTCCACAGAATTTTCTCTTTTCCTCACTCTTCCTCACAGCAATTAGTGTGATGGAGGGCAAGAAGTAAGGAGGGAACACAGCACTAACAGGTGATGCAAACTGGCCAGAGCTCAGGGAAAGGAGGAGGAAGGGGGGGGACTCTGTAGTTGTGGAATTTTTCTTCCCAAGTGACTGTTAGATGTGATGTGATGAAGCCCTCCTTCCTGAGAAGTGACTAAAGAGAGGCTTATGCAGTACTGCATTGGGAAGTAGTGCATGAAGACTTTATTTTCCTTTGCTCTCTCCTATTAGTCTCCCAATTCTTTATTGCAACACACTGTGAGGAAAGGAGCAAGTGAATGAGTACCTAGTTGTTAGCTGTGCTCAACCCTTCACACTTGTACACATATGAAAGGTAAGAACCACTGATGGTACACTGAAATGCTTCTATTAAAATCAGTTAGGAGGAATAATAACAAAACTACCTTTTGCAAAGTATCTTAAAGTACCAAACTCAAAGAACAAAGAACAAAACAAATAAAGGATTTTGATGGTAAAGAACTATCTAGAGGAAAGTACAGTCCAGCACTTACCCTGCACTCATGTCCTGCTGACCTTGCAGACATCTTTGTGACATTCCTAAAAATTTCCTAGGTACCTATGGTGTAATACGTTCCTGCTCTGGGCAACTGAATTCAATATTCTGTCTAATTCAGCGCTCAGAAGTTAAGTGTTCCTTCAGAGTTCTAACGGGTGCCTGGTTTGGTTGGAAGACACAAAATAAATGCAAAGAAACTCCAAAACAGTTGTAGAATCAGACTTTTTCATTTTCCATTGCTCTTTGAAAAGCAACAAGATTACTGCAAAGCAAACAAAGGGATGGGTTTTAACAGGTCTTCTCCTGCAAATCCCGGAACAACTGAGTTACCTCAGTTCAAATACCACTTTGGCCTGAAGGAAGTTAGGCCTTATTTCTCACATTCCCAGAAAGAACTAATTGAACTATAATTTAGTTTAGGGTGAAATGAGATATTGCTGCAGTGAAGAACATTAGTTTTCTTGTTGTTCAGACAGTCTTTCATTAGTACTGCAACTGCCTATCTGGTCTGGTCTTTTATTTACTTTCAGTGGCACTTGGTTTATAGTTATTTATACTCTCAACATATTCTTGAGAGAATTTACATTTTCCAGCTCCTGGGTACTAAAGAATCAATTCTTTTTATGTGCAATGCTGTTCCTTACTGGAACATTTTGAGTATGCTTCGAAGAGAGGTGAAGCCCCGGTGTCTGACATGCCTGAAGGATTGTTTGACATGAGAACCTGTCTTTCCCCCTTTCATAGTTTGTTTTCAGTTGCTTTCTAGATTTTGCCTCGAAAACTGGCACGTGAGTGACTTGCTTGGGTTCAGGTCTTAGCTGCTTTATTTTCCTGATGAGGAGATGTTGTTTATTGTGCAACTTGCTCCCTTTCTCATGGCACATATCTAAAATGATACGCTGAGTATCCTTTGAAGGACTAACAGTAAGATTTTAAAGTCTTCATTAGTGGTTTATGATTCATAGTTTTCTGTCTTTGAGTGCCCTTTTCAACCTTTCCACAGATTAACAATATTATAACAAATTTTTTTTCAAAATGGGCCCCCTTTGCTTGAGTCATGTTGATGCAAAACCTTCTGCCTGCCCCTGTCCTATGAGTAAAGTTCCAGGCCCTCTCTGTCATTTAAAGGTACGCTTATATGTCATTCATGTAAAACAATTTTGGGCTTGGATAGAAGATTGACAACATCTTGGTGCTTATAGGGTGTTTGGTTCATAATCAGGTTGTTATGGCCACACTATGTATATCAGGTCCAGTACTCATGCGAAGTCTTAAAATATATCTGACACATTTGTTTCAATCAGATAACATCATCTGATGGCCTTTATTAATCTCTGAACTAACTGAAGTAAGGTTGCCTGCTGTATTGGTTTTATTTTCTTTGAAGTTTAGTCAGAGTGTTTTCGAAATTAACAAGCATGTCCTAGTTGATAAAGGCAGCTAGCCTTAATTTCAGATTTTTTTAAATTTTTTCTGTAATTTTAGATTAATTTTCCATTTGCATTTAAAAGATGTTTTTGACCATGTACACAAGGAAGAGGATAATTTCCATTCCAGTGAGAAAACTTTAGTTGTAGCTCATAATGAACTATAATACTCAAACCTGTAGCAAAACTCTAAGTTTCCTATTGCTCTGCTGCTTGCAGAACTACTTCTTTCTCCTAAAATGTCCCTATTATGTTTTGTGATTTTTTTGGTATAATGTTTGTTTTAGGTTTTGAAATGCTACATTAATAAAATTTTAAGTGATAAATTAGATTCATTAATAATATAATCATAGTATGGTTAGAGTTTGAAGGGACCTTAAAAATCATCTAGTTCCAACTCCTTCGACATGGTCAGTGACACCTTCCATTAGACCATGTTGCTCAAAGACCCATCCAACTTGGCCTTGAGCATCCCCAGGGATGGGATATCTACAACTTCTGTGAACCTGTTTCAGTGTCTCACCATCTCAATAGTAAGGAATTGCTTCTTAAATATCTAATCCAAACCTAGCCTCTTTCTGTTTAAAGCCATTCTCCTTTTCCCTATCACTCCATGCCTTTTTGGAAAGTCCTTCCCTAGCCTTTTTGTAGATCACGCTTAGATACTGGATATTTAGAAATATCCAGTGATATCCAGTGTTCTAATGTTTGGAAAAGTTGTGTGCAGAACCAGAATTTTCAAGATATGTATTATGCTTGGAAATGTTTTTAATGAATTTATATTGGCCTATGGGGTTTTCTGACATTCTGTCATTATAAAGTGGCTTCATTTGATTTTGATTTTATTATTTTCTCTTCTATAAAACTGAAGATTTCAGATATTCCACTTGCGATGTATTCCCATTTTGGTCTTGTCAGTGTCCTGTCCTAACTACAACCTTTAAAATGTCTATTTGCCGAGAGACTATTTTTTTGTTTTCCATTTTAATTGTTATTCCTCCTCTGTACTTGTTTTTCCTTCTTTATTATTATGTTTTTAATAACAAATATTTGCAAGAGGTTAAATCATACTAGGTAATCAAGATTTAATTTTTAAAAAATGCATAATTCAAGCATGATTTCTTTCTGCTGCCCATGCAAACGCACTCTACAAGGAAATTGCAATATACCACTACATTGTAAACACACTATTAGGAAGACAAATATTATAGCAATTACTGTGCTGAGAACCCCTGGTTTTTGAACGCACAGACAACTTTGGTAAGCTTATCCAAGATTTCCGAGCTGTGGAGCTCAGGACATTAATCTAGAAATTTTGATTTAGTTTTTCTGGTAATTGTGAAATGAAAGTTATGAAGCACTACAGTATTTCTTCAAGTTTAAAGTAGAATTGTAGATTTTGACAGACTGTGAATTAGTCCTCAACTGAAAAAAAGAATCCACTCCCCCACAACCAAATTGTGAACAAACAAACAAAAAGTAATTAATCTTCTTTCCTTAATATCTAGAGGGTCACAGGTTCTTAATTTTTATATAACAGAATCACAGAATTAACAAGGCTAGAAAAGACCACTATGATCATTGAGTCAAATCTACTACCTAACATCCCATCCACTACACCATGGCACTAAGTTCCTCATCCAGTCTCTTCTTAAACACATCCTGGATCCACTCCACTACCTCCCTGGGTAGCCCATTCCACTTTCTGTGATTAATTTTTCCTGATGTCCAGCCCAAACTTCCTCTGATGCAGCTTGAGACTATCCTCTTGTCCTGTCTCTTAGTCTCAGATTAGAAGTTCACACAGCATTTTTTCCTAGTTGGGGAAACAGGTTAATGTACACTCTATTAAAACTGTAAGAAATAATCACAATGACAGATGGAAGAATCTCTTTTATTCTATAAACTGAGTTTTCCAAGAATGTAGTTCTTGAACACAAAAAATTAATATCAGTTGTGAGATTACTGTCCAGAATAGGAATTCCTGTAAAAGTAATTTTATAATTAAATTTAGCACTATCTAGCACTTCCATAGAGAAAAACTATAAACCAGACAGAGATACATTATAATTAACTTAGAAAGCCTTTAGTTTGTCTTTCCCAAATACCGTTGTCACATCCACAGAAATAATAGGATGACTGCAGATTTTTTTAACCTTTATTTTTTTATATTTTCATCCAAGGTCAGTTTAAATCAATAAAATGATTGACAGGAACATGGCCAGAAGAGATGTACTGAAGATGGTGAAGGGACAACTCTCTTCCTTACAGTGAATCTCCACAAATGTCTGTCTGGTAAAATTAGCTTAAAGGGATATTTTCAGATGATGCTTGGCCTGATGTTTAAAGTACATAAGAGAAATACCTTATTAAGCCTAGAAAAACCTGTTTTGTTTCAGTTTTGGTTTGTGTCTCTTCATGCTTAAACAGGGAATGCTGTGGTTATGTTTACATATGGAAATACTATACACTGTTCTTATTGAACTGTGTTTCAAAGGACTTGAATTTCAAATTCAGATCCTCTGTTCATATCTAACAGATGGGAAATATAACACTAACCTTTTCATAAAATGCTTTGTGATCAGACGATTAAGCCAATATTAAAATTAAGCACTCCTTGCTGCAATGGGACCATGACAACGTGATAGTAACAAAAGAGACTGGAAAGTAATGTAGATTAGAAACTGTCGTAAAGAAAAAAGCCTGAAACAGAAGAACACAAGAAAGACCTTTAAAAACGTCACTGATGAACTCAAAAGTCTTCCTGGTCCTTTAACACTTCTGTTGTGAAGGTTGAGTGTGGCAGGAATTATTGAGGTGATTGGGGATGAGGTGGAGCCTTGTGGGCATCTTCCCCCCTGAGCTGCAGGAATCATATGGGTGGAAAAGGCTGTGCTTCAGATGGAGTCAGTGGGATAGGAAATTGCCAAGGGGAAGGTGTTCCCTAACATCCAGAGAGCAAGCTGCTATCCCATGTCCAGAAAGGACAGCTGCTGTGCCACTCCTGAGTATTGCGTCTTGTCTCCTCTGATTACACTTGAGGGTTATGCAGCAATTTGTGCTATGAAGAAAACTTCATTGAAGTTTTTAGAATAACAGAAGTCATTGTGAAAAAAGAAGTTGTAAAATTTGTGTAACTGGAAAAACAAACAAATTCTATATTCTTTGGCACTCTTAATGCCAGTATAACCATAATAAATTGTTTAATCACATAATTACTTTAGAGTCTGCTACAAAATTTGAAAAGTTTATTTAAACTCTTTCCTGTTAAATAATTTCTCTAGTACTTAGGAGTTCATAATCAGGGAAACCAAATGACAGTCAGCTATCATCTTATGCATCTCTGCTGAATCGACTACTGCAAAAAAAATCCTGTGAAACAAGGTCATTGTTTGTGCAAAGTCAACTGCCTGACTATTTTTTCCTTTGGAAAACTAAGAAGGTGTTCAGAATTTTCCTGCTTTGCACTATGGACTGAATGGTTTGTGACAGCAAAACTAATTTCATTAGGGGTAACAGCTCTGACACGAAAGAGAAAACTCTTAGTATAACATGCTGATGCATTAGTACTAGGAAAGTTGCTGATGTTGACTCGGTGAATTAATGCTCAGAACTCAGATGAGTTTTGAGATAGGTATGTTTTATTCAGTGCTGGGAGGGAAGGTTACAGAATTCAAAATTCTCTCTCCCTCCCTACCCCATGGGGTCAATCCCTCTTAAATACCCTTTCCATAGTGGGTGTTCCCATGCTCCTTGATTGGTTCTTGTTCCAAGATCCGTCCCCGCTCTCCGCCCTCTCCCCACCCAGACATGGCAGGGATGAAGCCAGAGTTCTTCCCTCTCTCTGCGCCTCGCCACCTGCTGCATGGTTGCTTAGCAATGGAGCCTCAGGAGATCTTGAGGACCTTAGAATGCCTGCTTAACTGTTATCTTTTGACTATTGTAGTGTCTATTCTAACTACTCTATCTCTGCTTTCACAGACTCTATACTTTTCCTACAATCCCGCTTTCCCAATTCCTAAGGTGTTCCCTAGAACTTAAAACGAAACCTCAACTCAATGTCAACAAACCTAGAAACACCTGGACTACAACCTTTGTGCTGAGATCCTTTCAGCAAAGATAAAATTGTAGAAGTTAAAAAAAAAAACAAACCACAATACATTTTATTCCTTTCTGACTCCTTGTCTCATTCTTTCACCCAAATACTTCTCTTCAACTTATCTTTTACTCCTAGGGCAGAACAGATAGATCTTCTTGTGCAGATTAAAATGGGATAAGAAGGATTTCCAGCTTCTTTTCACTCTGAGTGAAATAAGGATTTTCTTTCCTGGCTCAGAAAGCTTAAAAAACCCAAAAACAGCATCTCCTGCTTTCTCCCCCGAAATCCTTTGGCCCAAGGCACTGTTTTCCTTTTCCTTCCTTTTCCTTTTCCTTTTCCTTTTCCTTTTCCTTTTCCTTTTCCTTTTCCTTTTCCTTTTCCTTCACAAAGCAGTAATATTGTTTGAAACTTTTCTGTTGTACCTTGAATAGCGTGTGCTTTCTAAGAGGAAAATGAAGTAAAATTATACAAGCCAACACAATATCTAAATGATAAGTAGCCTTGAAAACTTCTAACTCAGATAAATGCTGATAAAGGCCTCAATAAAAGTTAATGCTCCTGGTTGATTCTGATGGCAAAAATTGTAAAATGTCAGCCTTGTAATAAATGCATTAAAGGGTGAATGCCACATTTAAATAAATAAAGCCTTATGTCTGAAAAGCAAGAACACTAAAATACAAGAGTACATAATAAGAATGTATTAACCTGATGAGCTTCATCTGGTTGCTCAGAGGACTGTGAAACAGGAGTAAATCTGAAGAACTGGAGAGAGTTACACATGCATAAAATAATAAAAAATAAGTGAAACGATGTGTAGGAGTTACAAGTTACTTGGGCATCAGCAAATTATTTTCTTTTTAACCCATCTGTCAATGTCTTGGTATAATAACATTTCTTGCATTATTTTCTGGTATGGTTAAACATTTGAAAGGGGAAAGTTTTTCATCATTGTTCATATTAATGAAAATATTTAAATTTTCAGTATAGATATAACTTTTGCTAAGGTATGTGCCGTCAGCTGAAGATATAGAAAGTACTGCATGTTACAAGTTTGTATAGCTGTTTTTTACAGAAGGTTCACAATCTCATTTCAGAAATCACTTTATGAGTAATAGTTGTAAAGTTCATACATTTAAACTGACAAATAATCAAACAGCATGACGAATATCACAAGTATATTTTGAGACTGTATCTCAATATTTTGATGTCTGAGAATGTGCTCTGTTTGCTACTCTGTTCATTACATGTTGATTCTCATTAGTAAGTGCAAATATCACCCTGCTGTGGTATATTTATTCTACAACCTCATCAACATGTAACAGTTTGACAGCAATTATTAATTTCATTTTATTCTGACTGTTGACTTGAATTAATTTACTCTTTCCACTATTAACAGTATTTACTGAAAAAAACCTGAGGCATGGGAATGTGGCAACAGAAATGTGGCTCTTATCTTTAGTTTTATATGAGATATAGTGTTGATAATAGAATTCTAGATTAATTTGTTTATGGGATAACACCTGCTGCGGTTATTCTCAAATACTCCTTTCCCGTTCAAGTCAGCTAGTATACTGTGTGTGAGACATTGCTTTCTCTCCCTCCTCCTTACTCCTTCTTTCTCCCTGTTCTACACCTAACCATTAAAAATTAAGCCTTTAGGAAGACGATGTGGTTCATTTTGAAAAATATAAGAGTGGAGTTGTATGGAAAGCAAGTAAATATAGTCACATAATGCAATAAATGAACGTACAGTATCATTAAAGTTTTTGAAATATTTGTGTTTTGACATGTAAAGAATAAAGAGACTATGTACAACAGAAGGCAGACAAAGAGTGGGAGTCTGAGTTTCAGTACCATCCTAGCTGCCTTTCCCTGAGTAGTAAACATTTACTCCCATGGTCTGTGTGCTCTGTTAGGCATTTCTGCTTTTCTGAGTTAAGGAAACTTGGACACTTGTGAGATGACTGCTGCCTCCTCCCCCTCCCTTACTTAACTTCTAATCTGAGCCTTATGGCATTTGTTGATTTTCAACTTGTTGATATGACACTGATGCTCATAAGGTGGAGAAGATTTATTGTATTGCAATGTATTTTTTTGATGTATGACTTTTCTTTCCCTCAGTAGATTACTTGAGATCATAAAACAAAAATCAGACTTCTATTTCAACCTCCCACTTGTACACCGTTAATTTATTATAACAATGCTGCAAAGAGTAAAAGAAATTAATTTCCAGTGTTTTCAAAATAGGAGAAGAGTTCTATGAGTAAGAAAAGCTGTTTTACAGTACAGATGAAATAAAAGTTGAGAAAATAGAAAATTGAATGCCCTCACAGTGTTTTATTGAATGTGTTCAATTTTGATAAAGCACAAAGGCATTGCTACATATTTTAAGTTGGCAGGTAATACATTTTGAGGGACAAAAGAAAATAAAGATTAGTTACTTTTTCCCTCTCTGATCTATTCGTGACAGAAACACAGTGGATGCCATTAAAATAACTGGACATTATGTACTCCTAGTAATTAAATCAACCATGGTGTTTATGTGGTATCTTAGACTTGGAAACAACAGGAAGAATGAAGAAAAATAAATGATTAGTGGTGCTATTTTGTGCCTAAACAAAGAGATTAAACTACAGCTAGAATTGCCATCTAATTATATGACCCTTAAATAAGCGATTAACTATGCAAATATGCTGTTGTTTGGCCACCTTCTTTGTATTGTAAAAGGTTTCTGTATTGGTCCTCTTTCTGATGCTTTTATATTGACATATATTGATAGATGACACAACCTCTGTTGACAGGTGGGTCCAAGAGTTGTCATTTCACTGTGTTTGCATGATGCCTAATGTAAAGAGACAGTTATTTTGACTGGAGCTACTGCTATAACTATAATAAATACTGTTCAAAAGAGTGAACTACCACCTTCTGTGTGTACACAAACTAAATGACAGAAAATACATCAGGGAATGTCCTGGTTTGATGGGCAAATTATTGATTAGTAATTCATGGATACAGAGGTATAAAGAAAATAAGAATTTATTATGAGGTAAGGAAAAAAAAATAACTTAAAAATTAATATACCGGAAAGAACCCCCCTGAGGAAAGCCCAATAACCACCTCCCAAAACCCCAAAAAACATCCACCAACACCCCCACTCACACCAGTTCCACAAGTGAACAAACAACAAAAAAACCCTTATTCCTCGTTTCAATGTCCGAAAAAGTCCAGTTAATCTGAAGTAGGTGGCAGGAGGCGCTGATGGCCATGGGGGAGGGAAGAGCAGCAGCACAGGCAGGCACGTGGTGACTCCAAGATGTTGGAAAAGCACAGAAGCTGGCAGCACTGCTTCTCTCGGTGAGGTCCCAGGCCAGAAGAGGGGCGAGGCGAGTGAGTCATCTCCTTAAATATACTTCTNAGAAAAGAAATCTCTTTATTTAAACCTGAGTCAAAACAGGGAAAGTTTTCTCAGTCTCAGCTAACCCAGGACAGGGAATTTACCAAGTCTTTCAATTTTGCAAAGTTAAATTAAAGAATTTTTATAGTTGGAAGGCAAAGTGTCAAAGGAAAACTCAGATGGCTACTAAAGTTGTTGTTAGAAAAATATGTTCAAGAGATTTTGAAATGGAAATATTTTTGAAAGCACGGCCAGATGGAAAGAGCTGCACGATGTTGATGTCTGCAGGACCTGAAGGAAACAGATGGTCAGCAACTTAAAACGTTGAATACTTTCAATTATATGTGGGATAAAAAAGAAAGAGAATAAGAATCCAGTGGACAAATAACCCTTGATGATCATAAGCCTTCAACTTATTTGAAGTGCGTGAGCCATCTGAAAGCATGCCCATTCAAACTAAAAACTTTCATGAGAGGATTCAAGGCTCACTAGACACCAGTTAGAAGCTCAGCTGCTGCTCACAAAACTGGACGTTTGTAGATGAAGATGCCAAGTTAAAACAGAATTTTAATGGGATTATACCTCAGAGACAGATGAAAATCTAGTAAATGTAGATGACCTGACCCTAGAGAAGGAAACTAGAACAAAATGAACTCACAGGATGTCTTAGGAGCTAATGAAAATATTGAAAAATATCTGTGAGAAGAACAAGCAACAGCATAGTCATAAACATGAACATAAATGACATAAATGTTAAATTGATGATTAAATTGATAATCTCACACTCAGGATGAAAAAATAGAAGCACAGAAAAGATGAAGACATATCTATAATGAATTTGAGTTACATTACTTAAATCCAAAACCTGTAGTGCATGACACATATAAATATATGTTCCTAGGAATGGTGTCCTTTTATTTCATTCTGCACATCTGATAACGACAAGGTCTCATAAGCCAGGAAGTATATACCAATAATAAAAAGTAAATTGGTAATTGAATCTAGGTCATCAAAAATGGGTTTGAACTTAGTATAAGCCATAGAAAGTGAGGTACCTGACAAAGTCAGAATGAAGATTTCAGAGACAGCCAAAATGTTTTGAAAAGATCTTAATTATTTTGTTTTAATCATTTATATGGATGCCACCCATGGTCATATTACTGAGGTGGAAAACATTAGCTCAGCAAATGGCAGTGGAAACATAGCCAAAGAAGTCAGAAAAATTTATATGTTCTAGATAGGCACCAGGAGTTTAACCAGCAATTTTGAAGGCCACATTATAATGGTTAATATGAATCACAATTTGTAGACTAAATTCTAAGTTTATAAGTGTAGTGGGTTGAAAAGGGAGGGGGGGGTGCAGAGGGGGTGCTGG
>VXBA01001894.1:525658-575191 GCA_013399895.1 Serilophus lunatus | reverse complement strand
TTTAGATCCTCATAGAATCCTCTGTGGAATAGTAGTAGTATATATATTTATCATTTGGGCCATTTTTTTTTTTAATTTTTTTTTTTAACTAGGCATTATCTACTGCAGTGATGTTGCCACCACAAGCCTGCAGTTCCAGAATTGTGGTGGCAACATCACTGGAGTAGATAATGCCTAGTTAAAAATCTCCCAAATGATTTAAAGAAAATGATTGTCAGAAGAAGGGGGGGGAAAAAAAAAAAAAAAAAAAGGAAAACATGCTATTTAGCTACACGTTATTAGACTACGATAATAAGAATTTAGACTGCAGTGTGTTGATACATTCCTTCAGACAGCTAGGATGGACACAATTTTATTTGAAGATACCACAGCCAAAAATGGGAACAGTTAACATGTTTTTCCCCCAGAAAAACAGAAATCCAATTTTTTTTTTTGCTGTCCAGGACAAATAGTTTTCTTTTAGTTACTTCAGTCTGTATTTTTAACATAGAAATGATGCCAGAATGAATAGAATATTTATGCATAATACCAGGACTAATTGTGCCATTAGTAAGAGTTATCAACAATAAGAGATGTGTGGGATAATCCAGCATGGATTTGAATGCATGTATCTGTGCCACTCTGTAAGGATGAAAATGAAACTGAGTACAAATATGTTAATGGATCTAACTATTTTTGTCTCTTATGACGCTGTATAGACATGTGAAAATTAAGTTAGGTTGGAAGTATTATAGTATTAGTAGGAACTCTGAGTTTAAGTCATTAATCATTTGCAGTTTCTTATTCTGTGGACATTGTATATGAAGAAGTTGGGTTTGAAATTGTTTCACGTAACATTATAATAATGTTTGTAATAACATCATTTGCATTCTACCTATCAAGGGGATTATTTCAGATGTTAATTATTAGATGTTCTTCCAAAGTGAGCTGATTCTTCTTTGGTTTTATTTGAAAATTTTCTTTGAAAGTACAAGTGGATCAGGATCCACATATTTTCCCTTAAAAGATATAAATTTTAGCCCTCCACGAAAATAAACACTAAGTCTTAAAAGATAGTACATCTCTTATTTAGCAGCTACTGTAAACATCCTTTTTGCCTTCCATGGTTTTCTTCTTAGATGTGAGAAGCTTCTTGTTGCAGAAAGAGTGAAAACGTCTATCACATTTCATGCTAGGACCATCCAACATGCGTTTTCTTTTGAACTGTTTTACACAGAATCATGTCCAAATGAACTTTTCACTTTGAATAGTTTGTTGGTTTATGTTTTGGTCCCTGCTCCACCCCCTCCAAAAAAAAAATTCTTCCTTTCCTCCTGTGTACATCTAGGCCGACTCTTTTCCATGGACTAGCAATGCACAATAAATATGGTGGTACCCACTGTCAAATCAAGTGATGCCGGAACTTATGCCTGGTTCTGCTTTTCTAGTGCTTTAGCAGTAATGCTAAGGCTAGTATTTTGGTGCAGGGAGAGGAGAAAAAAAGTAGGGGACCAAGTATACCCATCATTATAATTCTGGCAGGTCTTTAAGTCTCTTGTTCTGGCAGTCAAAAAGATTGGAGTTTAGAGAGTATCTGAGAAACTTATGTTGGAGAAAGTATTGTCAAATTGGAAACACTCTTGATAAATAACCATGTCAAAAAAGAAAAGATAGTTTTGGTTAGGACTGACTATTATGATTGACAGCTGCCTATTTTCCATATAGTTCTATGTCTTAGGGCACTGTCAAAAAAAGTGGCACAGTACTAAAAGGGATTAGTTTACTTTTTGTTTCCCTTCTATGATTAAAGTCAGTATCTTAGCACATAAATGGTGCAGAATTTCATTTGCAAGATGACCATATATGTGAGGAAAGACATGGACCATTGTGTGATACACTTGGTAAAACATATGATGTAATTTTAGATCTCACTACGCATCAACTTCATAATTTTCAGAAATTTCTTTTCCTAGATACATTTTTGAAAGAGACTTTTCTGACTTGACTAAGTTATATAATTTATTCAGTTGATACTCAGCAATGCCTAAGTCTTTGTTATTTTCTTGTTCTTTATATTAACTTCTAAAATTAAATGGAAAGAAGAAAAAAATCTCTGGGAATATGATTTGCAAACTCAGTTTAGTACTTCTGCTTCAAATTCTAGTTAAGATTCTCTCTAGTTTTTGTTTTAGTATGTTGCCATTTTTCTTTAGGAAAAAATGGCTTGCCTCTTTTCAATTTGCTAGCACACCTCTATCAACTGTGTAACTATGGCCTATTTGAAAGAATATTCATAAGAAGTTGTGCCTTGTGCTGAATTTAGATCTGCAAACACTATCCCATCTCCATTTCAGGAAGCAGTGTCCTGCTACCCAGTCAGTGCCCGTAAATTGGGCATGTCTTAGGGAGATGATCTGAAATAACTCACCTACTATTCTACTGGGGGCTGGAGAACTGGGAAAAGAGCTGGTGGCCTGGCAGCATGTTCTGCAGGAGTTTAAAACTTTCTATTCTAGTATGCATAAAGTATAGTTGCCAGTCCCCTCCTCTTACATTGCACAAATGTGCGAAGAGTAATCCTGAAAATAGTACTTCTGCTTCTGCTACATAGTATTCCTTTGGTTTAAGAAACGTTTTTCCTCTCCTTTTGTTTTGTACTTCTACATTTCTGTTCACAGTGGCCTATTTGTCTGCAAGTTGAACGTCCCACTCCAATCTACTTCTTTTGTATGTAATGCTTCATGAATTCAATTTCGTAGCAAAATTTCTTTCCAAATATGACTTCAAAACACATTTCTTCTTTGCTTTTCATCTTAATATTTTTGCTTGGCTTTAATGTGTTATTTAATTCTGTAATTTTATTATTTAAGAACTGAGATCATGCTGTAGTACAATTTCTGAGAATCCCACTGTATAGACATGTACTCTGTTTAAAGCTGGTTAGAAATTTTCTGAAACAAAGAACAAATATTTTTGAATGTGGAAATTGGCTGAGGCTGAACATCTTGTTTTAAATGGGTTGAGAGAACTTGACCAGTTTGAAGGCAGGAATCTGATGAGAACCTGAGCTGTGGCTTTCTTCAGATAGACAAAAGCAAAGATGGGGGGGGGAGGGGGGGAAAGCACATAGAAATACTATGAAACTGATGAGAAATCAGCTCACAATTATGACTTTATGGACGTGAGTCATTTATGGCAAATACATCAAATGTCTCAGAAAGTCTGTTTTTATGCATGCAAAGCAACTTTCGGATAAAACAGAAGATAGAAGTGAACAGTGTCAAATAAAGGTTAATATTTGGCATTGAGCCCATACTCCTGAACGCACCATTTGCCTGATCCCTCTGGGATCAATGGTTAATATCATCCTAAAGCAGTGGCAGAATATAAATTTAGTCCTAAAATCCTCCAAATCACAGCAAGGTCTTAAGAAGGAATTACAGGTGGCTGAATTTCATTCTTAAAGTTTCTGTATATGAGAATAAATTGATGTTCAAATGAGTCTCCTGGTTCTGAAAAGTGCCAGCAAATGGTCACTCTTATGTATCTATTCTAAATATCTGTTGCCTTGATTATCTCAAATATCAAGACTAAAGAAACAAGTAATTTACAATACCTGCTCAGAACATAATTATAGGAAATGACAGCTGACTTTTTCAGAGTAGGTAGTAAAATTACTATTGTTATGGTCCTCCCTGAGAGATGACTTTCTGTTCTGGTACATCTGTATGCACAGTGAAAATAATTGAGTTTACTTTGAATAAGCAGTGAGTGTAGTCTTGTCAGATGTGTGTTCTGCTTAAGTTAAATGCTGTATCTCAGCACTGCCGATTGAAGTGTTGCACTAATATTAACTAAACTGCTTTCTTCACATTAATGGCCTTCAACTCAGTTTCAGTGATTTTAGACCTTTGGATGTCTGTATAATTCAGGATATATTCTAGTCACTGTTCTGGGAGAAATAATTGAGTATTCAAAATTATTTTCCCTGAATTTTTTTAAGAACATGCACATATACATGAGTGGGTTTTTGAGAAATATGGCAGTATTGAGTGCCTGAAAGTAAAACAAACAAACAAAAACCTCTTATTAATTATATCTTTTCTGATTTTCTTCTTTTGTGTTTCTCACTATCTAATTTAAATCCTACTTTAAAATGTATCTTTTTGATCAATGTATGAAACAACTGAGGGGCTGTGAGTCAAATGAGTTTTCATCTGCTGGATACAAAAAGAGAAAACCAAATAGGTATTTCTATTTGATGCATTCTCTAGGACACGTGATATTATATATTTGACTAGATAAACCTACAATATTTTTTATGTTATATATTTAATATATTGTGTTAATCCTGCGTGTGCTCTAGAACCTGAGCCAAGAGACTAAAACTGCCCTCCTCAAGAAGATCCACAGCACTGTGAAAATGTAATTTTTCATTTTATGTGGCTTTGGGCCAACTTCCTTAGAAAAGTAGGCAAAAAGGTAGAGTGTTTTTTTTTCTTTTTTTCAAGTCTATATTTGTCTTCATGTTTCAGTAACTTGCTATGGTTGTAAATTTTTCTGTATAGATGCAAAATCTATTCTTTCAAGATTCTTATTATTTCAATTTAATCAGATTTCCCTTTCTCAAAATTTGCATTTCATTTTAGCCCTTAACATTTAGAAAAGTCGCTAGGCAGTTCCAACTGGCAGGATTTGATGTGGTAGTACAGCTGAGGAGTTACCTACCAGATGATAGTCTGGTGTTGAAGTAGTGAAAAAGATCCCTACTTAACTAAGGCATGTGTTAGTACCATAATGTGGGATCCTATACATGGTAATGAGCAACAGCTGTGTGTTCCTTTCAGTTGTTGTGTGGTTGAGACAGCGTAGCTTGTCTTGTCATGCACGGGGAAATTGTATTTAGGAGCCATGATGAAATTCATGTGCTGTGAAATTGCAGGGTCAGAGAATGTTTTTTCTCAGAATTTCCTTCTCTGTAATGCTCCAAGGTTGTTCAGGGACAGCCTGTTTTGAGGAGCAGAGGAAATCTGCTGATTTTTTGTATTACAACGTTGTAGCCAAAGGACACCCTCTGAATGTGGTGCACACCATAGGTTAGGTGATCTGGAGATATTAGGAAAAAGATACTTCAGATGTCTTTGATGTACTGAGGAGTGAGCAAGAGCCATGCATTCTAGCATTGACAGCAACTACAAGTAAAAGAGACACTTGAAGCAAGATTATTATTTTCCTAATTGTAGTACAGAGATGTGATATCACAATCATGCTCATATCAAAAAATTCATCCTAAAGATTTTCTTGGGGATGTTGCTAACTGTTCTGCTGTGTGTAGTGGCTAATAACAACACTCAGTGCTCATCCTCTGGGAAGATACTTGGTGAAGACCTTAATAGCTTAAGACAGGCTATAAAAATGGTGGTAGATCACAAGTCTGTCTTTCCAAATGCTATATTACAGGCACACTAATTTATGGCATGTAGCATTACCTTGTGGTTCACTCATAAATGCAAGTCTTTATTACAGTTTCAGTAGTTTTATCATTTTAGACAGTAGCTTCTACCTCTCTTCGATGCAGACAGATAATTTGAATTATATCATTAACAGGAGAAAATGTTTTCTTGCCAAAACCGCCTGCTGATCAGCATCTCCTGTATCACCCTTCTACATTCATGCTATTCTGTATGACATTTATGTATGCTTTTCTGCTGAATCTCTCTTAACTTTCTACCTTTGTAATGGATCACCACTCAATTAAGGTAGTTGGTTGAACATAAAAAGAATGAGAAATGATGGATGGTATCTATATGTAAGTTAAAAATATTTTTATCATAACTCACTACAGCAGATACTTACCTTCATATTAAAAGTAATGACAGTGTGAATGGGGAGGCCTGTGGAAGCTGGGTTGGCTTATGCTATGGAATGAAATGACTACTTTTAGAGAAGAACAGTTCCTGTAAAAATACCATTTTGAGTAATTTATAATGTTTTTTGTAATTTATCTCCTTTATAGGGTGAGGGGAAAATTTTTTAAATACTTTAATTTACTGAAGATGCAAGTATATATTATTAAAAGGTCTAAAGCTGCTGAAATACTCAATGAGGAGAAAGTGATGTTTAAAATCAGGCTTTGCATTGCCCAGTGGATGTACTTTAGCAAGGTTCACCTTCTTGAATTCAGTTATGAGGAAATTAAATTTAGCATTAGTGTACCTTTGTCACATAGATAAATGACCCATACAGTGAGAGCTGAGCCAGTGTGGGAGCACCTCTTCAAAATAAAACTTTCATAGAGATAGTCTTTAAAGCCATTCAATGTCAAAAAGTTCTGATTGGCTTTCTTTTTGGTTTTGTTTGGTTTTGCTTAATATATGACAATTAATGTTTATCAGTTATTGAAGCCTGGTGGATAGCAGGATCTGTGTTATAAACCCACCTGAGAGACCATTGAAGAATCATAAGATGGTGGTAAAATTGTTTTAATGAGAGAAAAGGGAAAAACAGGAAAAAATATCACTTGTAATGTTTCTATCAGTGTGCCTAAAGAAACAGTACTTTTTTATTCCTACATAACCACTTTTAAGAGGCTCTTCTGTGTTTAAAATAATATTTATTTTTAAAAGAACTCTAAATAGTAGACTTTGTTAACATGTGGCATATCTTCCATCTCCTTGGTATAGTAAAATACTGTAGTAATACTGTTTAGTGTTTAGCCTTTAATGTGCTTGAATTAATATAGCTACTTTGAAAGGCTTGATAATTATCCTTTCTTCCAAATGGCTGTTCAGGCAAAGATAGTTCATAAATCTTAACATATACTGAGTGGTAGAAAGACAGCAATTGTTCATGTTCCAGGAGAACTAGGAATAAATTTATTTTCCAAGAATCTACCCTATGTATTCAGTTAAACCCATTCTCTATGAAATTTAATCTGTATAGTTTCTAGAAATCCTCTATACTAAAATAAGACAATCCTTTAAGCGTCAAAGAATGAACAAAGATCACTGAGTCTCAAACTCTTCTTTACAGAATAGTACTTTATTCTGGTTAAAAATTGTTGAGTACTAGTTGCAATGTAATGAATTTCATGAAACAGCAATTATAACAATTTTACAAAGCTGAAAATATGTAATGAAGTTAGGGAAAAACAAGTGCAAAGGATGGGACAAACTCATCCACGCACAACTTTGATGTTTGATACTCTATCCTCGTGAGAGCATTCAAAGCCAGTAATCATGGGACTGACTTGTTTAAGCCTCACTCTGTCAGCTCTGCTTCTAATTTTTTTCCCCTCAAGGAACAGTATTATGGCTTTTCAAAGCAAGTTGGCTTAAAAGAATTGGTATGTCTAAAAACATGTTTGGTAACTAACAACTTTGCTGAGAATCAAAGCAGCTCTAAGGTATCTCAGAAATCTGGTTGCTTAGGTGGATTAACTAATAGTAATTTTTAGATGCTGTGCTTCATTGATAGTAGGCAGATTCCTTCCAATAATTCTATATTGATAAAATCTAGTAACAGGTAAAAACCTAAAAATTGTCTTTATCCAAATTGTATATGTGAAATTATATTAATTTTGGTATGAATAAAATAATTGAATTGCTAATAGCTCTTGGATACTATTTTTGTCTTTGAGTGATCTTCTTGTGGGCCCATGACTTTCCCTGTTCCACAAATATAGTCACGCAGCAGGATCTGTATAATTGTATTTTCAGTTTTTCTCCTCTGTGCAGAGAAGTTGTTTCTGGTTGAAGGCAATGAACACATTTCCACACATCTAGGTCTTGTTCAAATATAACTAAAGAAAATAAATAAATGAGCTCTAGGTCAACTCTAGGTATACCAATTTCTTTAACGGTAAAAGAACATCTATCGTTGCTTCCATGGCTTTAGAATTTGTCTTTCAGTGAAAAAATTGCTTCTTCTGCTTCAATGTTTTAGTCCTTCTTTCCATGATGGTAGCATATACGTTACTGGTTTTTTGATCAGTGATGGGGTTATAATGCAAAGCCCCTGTGGGTCCCTACTTATTTCCTACTTACTGAATGTTGCTACATCATGTGGTTTGGCAACCATGAACTGGCTTCTCAGAGGAAATTAAACTGGAAATCCCATTTCAGATCCACACCAGCAGAATTTTTCCTGATCTCTTTTCCACACAGGTTGATTATATGATTTTGATTATAATATTTTTTGGAATCTTAAATCATTTTTAAGGCAGGTAAAACACAAAACTTAGAGCCTTATGCTTCGTATTTTTTCCCCTTCTTGATAGTTCACTTTTAAATTATTATTTAAATGAATTGGGGTTTTTTTGCTGTTAGGAAGTTTTATCTTATGACTCTTACATTATCCCACTGCTGAGTTTTGAGGTAGTATCTCTATGTGGAAAGCACTTCTAAAGAGAATAAGATTTCTTTAAAATTCACAGTGGTACAGGCAACTTTTAATTTTTAAAATTTTAATTTTTAAAAACTATGCATAGAGTTAGTAGGTTGTTTAAAACTATTCGAAAGGAAAATAATTTTTTTTTTCTGCCTGTGTGTTTTGAAAAGTGGAAGTGAAGTTTTCAGTTTTTACTGGTCCAGAAACTACGTGCGTCTTTATTTTTTTTATTAGTATTTGACTAGTTAGAAAGCATATGTAAATTTGAAAAATGATAACACAAGCATAAAGTAAATCCCTTAAGAAAATTTAACAAGAATCTTTCATTTGATTTATAAAAGAAATTGAAATATGCTGCAGTATTATCCTCAGCACTTATTGTATCTAATGAGCAATTAATTTAAGCTTATTTAAGAAAGTACCGGGAAGAAACAAAAGGATTGGGCTACCATTAAGGGAGGATATGAATATCAAGCACGGTGGATCAGAAATGAATCAGCAATTTAAAGGCAGATGTCTGATGTGATCTACAGCTTTCAAACACTTGGAGCTGATTCTTGGTGTGGGGTTATTTTTAGCGCTTGTTGAAAACCAAAAGTTCTGCTTTCAAGAAAGCACTTTCAAAATTGTGGTTTTGTTCCAACAAGGCAATAAAAAATGAAAAATCTCTATTTTGACTTGAAAAAATAGTAGTTGGATGCACCTTCTCCTTTCTCCTCCCATTCATCTGTGCAATGAGTTGCGGGGTGCTAGTTGGGATGCCCAGCTTCAGTGAATTCCTTTTTCTGGGCTTGATGTGGCAGCTCTCTCACTTCCCTGTTTTGCAAGTCTGTGTAGTTGATCTTTTGAGAAACATTTTTCATAGAATTGTGAATGCGGGGATGCAGTGAAGAATGTAAGAGTTCAAAAATTTCCTCTTAGCCTTAGTGTGTTAAGTCATGTGCTTCCTGTTGCAGTTTATGTTGGTGTAATTGATTGTGGCTTATGTGAACTACAGGTTTCAGAATCTTCTCAAAGTTCTTAACAAAAAAATGTTTACATCGGGAAAAGAAAACATCATTGTAAAGATGATTCTGCTGGGAATTACTGGACATGTTTGTTTTTTATTTTGTTTTGGGTTTTTTGGGACTCATGCCTCTTCATTTTCTCTTCTATTCCTTGCTTTTTTTTCCACTTTGGGCAGAAGGAATAGTTAGAAACTTTCCATAATTACCAAAACAGGAGTGGGCATGGCTTTAATGCATTTGACAGACTGAGCTGGTCTGGTAGTATAAAACAAGCAAGTGCAAGTACATTTTGAGATGATGTGCACATCTAACATGAAATCAAGCAAAAGCAAAAGGAAACTAGGTTTTCCAAGTTGATTGTGGATTTGACAGGTAATGTTATATATTAAAAAAAAATAAAATTATAGTTTATTTTGGGAGAAGAAAGGAACATCTATACTATTTCTGCATAAAGGACATGAAATGTAAGGGTCATAAGAGCAGTTAGGTAGCCTCTCTGTGCCAGCACTCTGTGCATGTGTTATGCTTCAGTTGCTGTAAACTGACAATGAAATGTCACTGTCAAGAAGTCATTCCAGTTCCAACTTATCTGTTATCTGTTGAGTGGTGAAATTTTTTATCACATGACTAATTTAATTGCCTATGCTTTTAGTGCTTTTACCTGTTGTGGCTTATGTCAGGAGGGAAGCAGCACCCTTTATTTCAATAAGCTTTGTATGCTTGTCAACCCAATGCAAACATTTTTAAGCTATCTTTATGTCTCTGAGACATATCTTCTTTGAGTTAATTCTAATTGGCTGCTTTTTGTCTGCAGCTCATTGGTTCTACTTTTCCCATTATAGTCATGATGTATTAATGTGCTTTACTGAACACATTTCATGACAATATCCCATCTGTATGGCCAGCTGGCCGTTCCTGTGTCACAGGGGCACCATGTGACTAAAAGCAGTTCCCTACTCAGCTTTCTTATGCGGTTTCTTCTGCTCCCCCCATATGAAGGATTCTCTAGTTTTCTTTCAAAGTAGATCTGCTGTGAGTATTTGCTAATAGCACAGGCATAGCCTTATGCTGTAGGACTTGGGAGAAGTTGTTAGCTTTGGGGTCTATGTATTACCCTAGCTGCAACTTCTTTATGCACCATTTCTCCCTAGGTTACTAGCCTAAAGACAAGGACAAAATTTTCTGAGCAGTCCCATGTCTGGGCAATGAGTTGCCAGTGTGGCCAGGTATGATATTGGTGGGGATGCCTTGCAGATCATGAAGACTGTCATGGCTTCCTGGATGGCCATAGGCAGTTCATCATCCTGAGGAAGACACTACAAAACAAATGATCCCTCTTTGGATGTTTTTTTGGTGCTGGATGTCTTGCTGTTGCCTGCAGCAGAGGCTCACTCCACAGCCTGCTGTTGTAGTACCACAGTGCCTATGTAAGCCAGGAGTGAAATGCATATTGAAGGTCCAAGGTAGGCTCTTAGGTACAGAGTATATACCTAGTGCCCTTATCTGAAGACTTCATTTGGGC
Organism: Serilophus lunatus; assembly: GCA_013399895.1. Classification (NCBI taxonomy): domain Eukaryota; kingdom Metazoa; phylum Chordata; class Aves; order Passeriformes; family Eurylaimidae; genus Serilophus; species Serilophus lunatus. The sequence continues at coordinate 564,295 of VXBA01001894.1, read as the reverse complement.
ATGAGTGCCATGTAGCCCTTTTCTCTCCTATTTGCCTCCACTAATAATAGTCCTGTTATGTTCTTACTCTATGCCACTCTCCTTCTGGATTAAAAGCTACCAATTCTGAGTACCAATTCTGAGCCATACAGTAACAGTAAAACATTGTAATTCTGAGGGGTTCTACTTTATGTATAAACTGTGCAGTATGTTGTAACAGTGTGCTTTTATTTAGTATTGTGATGACTCCAAGTTACTCCTCATGTTCTGTGACAAGAAAATACAAGGTATGGAAGAATTTAAAAACCAGGTTGCTATAGTCACCAGGTGACCAGGAAACATAGTGAGAAAAAATCCTCTTTGCATCCCTTCTTCTGCCGCAGATTGGTAAGGTGCTTTCGAGGAACTTAGTATCTATTCCTTTCCTGCCTGAGATTCACTCCTGAAGATTTACAGGAAGTACAATGTAATTTGTAGATCTCTTCTAAAGGGAAACTGCTTTCCAACTTTGGGCTATAAATTCTAGGGAACAAATGATTTTTATTGTATGTGATACTGACAGTGTCTCATCACTGAGTGGTTAGAAGTTCAAAGAACAAGTTTTGGTGATTGTAATGTAGTTTCATTTATCCCTCTCAGTAGAGTAATTAGAAAAATTCTGACAAATTTAGACTCTTTTTCTATTACTAATATTCATATAGCATGGAGACAAGTCTACTGGCATAAATCTGTGCAGAAAGAATCGGGGAAATTGACAAGAATAAAAGAAAAGCTTTCTACAAAATGAGATAATTAAAAATAAAACATATAAAGTGCAGCTTTAAACGGTAAAAATACAGAAAGCACCATCAGTTGTCCTGTGATTTTAAGGCAGAACACCTTGTGTACTGCCAATAACTGTAAATCAAATATTCTTGGTATGTGAGATTTGCCGCAAATGAGAAACACTCTTAGGTGTTATTTTCCTTTGACAGTTGGGAGTAATTTTTTCTTTTTACTAGTCATTTAAAAAAAATAATTCTGGACTGTCACATCCCTTCTACTGACACAAATCTGGAGGAACATACATGCCATGGAGCACTTCTATGCCTTGGTAGGGAGAGACGCAGATTCACTGAAGAAGGTTTTTTGCAAACAGTTGTTTTGATTGCAAAGTAAGTACTTCACTCTCAGTTTTAGTCTTTGAATTCTTGACTGTGACTTCAGCTCCTCCAGTATAAATCACCGTAGTTATGCAAAGGCAACTAGAGGCACCATAAGTTACTGTACTGGAATGCAGCAGAGCATTTTTATATTTTCTTGTCTCTCTGTTCCTTCAGCCGATGTCTCCCTCTGTGAGTTTTTGACAAAAACTCAAGGCTTCCTGTAGCTCTAACAGACATCTGCATTTCTGAGATAAAAGTATTTGATACCTTCTACTCCCTTCCTTTCCTCATCCTTTTTGGTTTGTTTTCTTCATTTTTTCTGCTGTCCTAAATGAAGTTTATTCTAGTTGGACATCAAAGTAATAAAGCAGAAATGAATCATCTGTGCGTCTGATGAGATAAAGACATCTTAACATGAAGTCCTATTTTAATTGCCTTTTATGAAGCACAAGGGAATTCTAAATAGCCAAATGAGCTTTCTGTAGATATCCATGTTTAATAAAACTGGCCATTCCTAGAAAATAATAAACCAGGGAAAACTTTCATTTTGACAATAGAAAAAGGAAAATTATAGAAATGAATTCCCATTTTTCATATTATTTGACTACATGCCAAAGCACTTAAGAATTGCTCAGCATGTTTACAGCAGGAAGTAATATTAAGCATTTAAAAATACTAATTTAAATTTCTGCCTTTTTCAGAAGTAAAAATACATGTTTAAAAAATGAGAATTCCTTTTAGGAAATTTAAGTCATTTGAATCTAGGTACAACATGATTAAACTGATTTTTCCCTGGTTTCTTGATATATTTTCTGTAACCTGAATCCTCTTCAAAGGTGACTGTGAAGTGCTTAAGAGACTTTTCCAAGGCCTTGCCAGAATGGTGTATTGAAGTACGGCCTGGATCATCTTCCTGGTGAAAGTCATTCCATAATTCCATAATTACAACGGCATCTGCTGACACTGCTGTCTTTGAAAGCAGATCTTTTCCTGACACTCTCCCAGTGTAAACAGGTGACTCCAAGGACGTGACATGTCCAGATTTAATTTAGGTATCTCTAGCCAAGCAATGAACTGAAAAATGGGTAAGTTACCTCTAAGATGTTAGCAGATTTCATAGAAAATTGTACAGCTACAGCTCTCTACCTGGCATGAGCTGTAAGGGAAATTTTGCCTTTCACTTCTTCAAAGAGAAAAGTTGTCCTTTAAAATACTTTTTTTCTGATATGGCATTGAAGGTAGCTTGGTATGTGGATACCTGATAGGTCTTTTTCATGCTTTAAAATTAAAATTGAAAGGATTTTATAGTCCCTCTGACTCCTTGCTTTTAGGAAGCAAAGATTATAGTTTTTAAAGTTTTTATATGGATACATACAACTGGAGTTTTTTGTCCAGTCATAACTTCATAAAGCTTTTTATGATATGCAGGATCATTTAAAAATTTTTATCTGGAAATCCGGATTAGTTATAATAATTGAAGAAAGACATTCTAGACTTCAGAAAGTACAAACTTAGAGTAGGTCCATGAAGATGAAGAAGAGACTAAAGCACCTCTCCTATGGGTAGACTGAAAGAGTTGGAGTTGTTCTGCCTGGAGATGAAAAGGCTTCAGGAAGGCCTTATTGTGACCTTTCAGTACTCAAAGGGGACCTAGAAAAAACCTTTTTATTAAGACCTGTAGCAATAGGGCAAGGAGGTAATTGTTTTAAACTGAAAGGGGGTCAATTTAGATTAGATATAAGGAAAAGTTGGGTTTGGAGGTTTTTTTATGATGAAGAGCATGGATGCCCCATGCCTGTAAACAGTCAAAGTCAAGTTGGATGGATCTAGACCTCTAGAGGTCCCTTCCAACCCAAATTATTCTGTGATTTTCTTCTAGGCAAGAAAGTTTTTAAAAGCTCTACAGTGGAGAAGATAAGACATTGTTCATTTGAGCCCAAAGATATTGAGCAGTGCTTAAGCTGAAAATATGTCTGAGGAACAGATTCTCTTAAGAAGGCATTATTCTTTCTGTCAGGAACTATGTCTTACATTTGTTTCTTTTCTCTGTGAACCTTTACCCTTTTCCGTATGTGATATCCATGTGCACCCACTCCTGCTTTCTGTCTGCCTGTGTCCTCTTCAGAGCCAGCATTTCAGAGAAAAGAAATATACAAACCATTTATTCATTCATTCATCCCTTTCCTGCTTCTTTGTTGTTGCAAAATGAGCAGGAAGCTCTTTATGCCTGGTGACTCACCATCAGATTTTATGAGGGGATTATGCTGAACCTCACTGATTCACACACTCTTGGCTTTGTCGGAGGTCAATGTCTTGGCAGCATTCCCCTGTAAATACCATACAAGTACTGAGCTGTTGATCTTGAAAGCTTTAAGTTATTTCTGCCTTCCATGGTAGCTGCTGTGCTTCCTGTTCATAACAGTTACCAACAGGGGGACAAGGTGGCATGTTCTGTCCTTGAATTGACTAGAGAAAGTTAACATTCAGTTGGTGCATGTGTACCTGCTTAGCAGCAGTCGCTTCTCCTCCCTTTCACACTGGAGTGAGCACTGATTTTTGCTTTCTTTTTTAATTTAAAGAGCTGTTGTGATGAGCACCTAAAATCTGATTTTGTGTTGCTCATGGTCTTCCACTTTGTAATTTTTTTCCCCTTTTACCCCAAGAATGCTTCCTGCCCTTTTATGTCTGTCCTTGCTCTATGTCTTGCCATTCTTCAGGGTGCTAATCTTTAAGCTTAAGGAGTTGTCAGCTCTTTGAAATCAGGGAGATTCCTATGAGTCTAACAGTTAGGCAACTGAATTCCAGCTGGAGATTTGGTATTTACTTGTTTGTGTTTCTTTAACACTTTCTGCATATTTATGTGCACACACAATGCAGCTGTAGTAAGATGTGTATTCAGTAGCATTTGGGGAGGTCCAAGAGGCACTTCTTCAAGCAGTAACACAACTGCCTCATTAACTTTGTTTTCCTGAACCCTGACAATGGCATAGTTCTTAATTTCTTGAAGAATGAACCACCAAATAGGTTGTACGCAAGACCTTGAAAAGGTCGAGTGAAGGCTTACCAGCAGTGGAAAACAACAAATGTCCCATAGAGACGAGTTTTAAGATGTTCTTCTTTGTGTTGTCATAGTTTTCTGATTTTTAAAAAGTTAACTTGGTCTGAGAACCTTGGAATAGTAAGGTAGAAGAAAGAGGCAAAAGAAACTTTCCAGACATAAATAAAGGTTTTTACTGTCTGACACCCACAATCAATTTTATTCATTCCCCTGTTTCTCTGCTCCTGCAGTACATTTGCTTGGAGCCTTTCTGTCACTAGTGGAAATAAAGACCTCCTCCAGATCTCGCTCTGCAGGTGCAACAATCATCTGGCTTGGAAAGGCTTTTGTATGAATGGGCTCCACCATCACTAGGCATGCCACCGTGTGCTTTATTTAACTTGCTGGTGGAGACTGCCAGGATTCCCATGATGGGATAAGATGAAGAGCATTCTCCAAGTCATCCATTCAACCCCAGGCACACGTAGTTTTGGGCAGAGTTCAGTGTAGACTCAGATCTTTGCCTCTCTCAATATCTATTATACAGTCAGTAAAATCTCTGTACTTATAAAAATAGTAACAAATAGAGCACTCTGCTTCACAGTAATGGGATTTTCCCTTTGTGTTGTGTTTTCTTATGGAAGACAAAAAATGTGTTTTCTAAGCTTTATTGCACCCATTGCTAAAATATTGCTCTTGCCTTTTGCCACTAAAACAGTGTCTTTTTTTTTTTCCCCTAATACAGGGTTGTTCAATTAGATCTGGAGTTTGAAACAGTTAGTTCCATAAGCAAAGAAAACAAAGCTTTATTTGTTATTAATTTTTTTCTGTCTTATGCCGTTTATATTTTCCTCTCAATCTCTCTGTGGGTGGACCTAATTCAGAAAAGATGGTACTAGAACAGATCTGCAGACGCTGCTGGGTGCCAGCAGATGGAATGGCTGCAAGGCAAGGCAGATTAAGACTGAAAGTTTCTTGCCCAGTATTTTAGGCAAGAATTTCATTACCACTGTCTATTTCCACTACCTATTCATCCTGAGGCTTGTAGAAACCTTGCAACTCGGAGAGTACACTCATATCTGCATTCTGTTTTTGGAGAATTTTCACTGAGAACTAAGGGGGAAAAAACAAACAAACAAACAAAAACCCCTACTTTGTAATGAAGATGTTTCTTCATTTTGCATTGATTAACCTAACATTAGAAATTCTCATTCAGATGAAATATTTCATTGAAGAGCAGTTGGATTGCAAGGTTTGATGATGGTGTAAACTGGGATAGTGAGGGAAACCAAAATAATTGCAAATGGATTTTGCGATATGGAGATGATACCACACAAAGAAGTCACCATGTGTGGCTCAGGGACTCTGTCTGGAGGCTGGGAAATAGGTGGGTTATGTTGGGGGTCACTTATGTTAATTCCTGGGCATTGTTTTTGGCCACTGTTCAAAGTGACAGTGTGATCTCACTGGACTCCTGTCAGAGGCAGTGCAGTACTCTTATGTTCCTATAAGCTTCTAAAAAGACAATAGGTTTAAAGAGCCAGAAAAGCTGTTTCAAGCGTGACAAAGAACTAAGCAAAGGTAAAATGTGAAAAGAGATAAGAACAAGCCAACCATGCATAAGTTGTACTTGGGAAGTACATTACAGTTGTAATATGGACAAATTATGGATGTCTTTTTATTAGGAAGTCTTCATCTGTCTCACTTTTGTGGCTTACCCACTGATGTATAAAGAAAGATGTTAGCATCTTTGAAAGAATCAAATATTTTCAGGTCACAGGGCAGGAAAATCTTTATTTTGGCTGAATGTACAAAGTGAACTTCAGAACAAATTCTGCAAGATGAGATTAAAATCATATATTTACAATTACTGTCCATTAGAAACCTTTGGAGAAACAAACTCTGCTACAAAAATTGTTTGTTTTGCCTGGAAATAAATGGTCACTAATGTTTGGCTTATTGCAGTCTCTATATAAACATAGTTCCCTCTCACAAGAGTGAGGAATTGCTGGTTAATTCTATTTGGAGGGAGAAGTCAGTGTATTTTAAATCTCACTCTATCAGAATTGTTGTGTCCTATCGCAGATACAGGTGTAGATAGTGTTGATCTTTATTGATTTTATTGGGATATATTGAAATTCAACCTCACATAGGTAATTATTATTTCTCCTTCTGTCCCTATGATACTTTGCACATAAAAGCCAGTTTTGGAGGTAATCCTGTGGTTGTTATGGTTTTGGCATGTACTTCCTCTTTGGTTTGTTCAGAATTGTTAAACATCTCATTGTTTTCATTAATTCAGAACTGATTTGTATTAAAGGCAAATTACTTTTTTAGAAAGGATGGCGCAGCCTTCAACTCTTCTGTCTCTGTGTGTAATTGATAACCTTGTTTAATACAGTTATGGGTGAAAATAAGAAACCTACCCTCTCAAATTAGGCTTTTTTTACATAGAAGACTCATTGCGGTTTTTTTGGTAGTTACACCTAATTTATCCATTCCAGAGCGGCAGTTGTATCACTTGGACTCATTTTATTTACCCCTTATCAACTTTCATCTGCCTGCTTTTGAACTACAGATTTTAAAACTAAAAGCTGTCTACTAAAGTGGTGATCATCAGCAGTAAAGGATATTAAGTCTACCCTTAAATTTATTTTAGCATAGTGTAATCTATGTTTCCTCTCACATTTACGGTTTAAGTTAACAGGATGTGGATGGAGAAAACAGAAGACTTGAACTCAGACAATGCTGTAATTTTCTTACACGTAGGCAGTAGACATTTTGGTTGAAAGCCTAATAAGCTTTAATGTGATATTTCTATTGTTTTTAATACTTGAAATTTGCTATGGAATGTGAATTTTGATACTATAGCAATGAATGTTCTGTGAGTGCCTAAAAGATTTATAGGAATTTCAGATGTATCTTTCTGCTTGCTGTGACGAATAGGGTTAAATTTGATGCTTTTCTTCTATATGATGATATTTTTGCATTATTGATGTACTATATGGATTGCTGTAGCATTTGAAATCTTGACTTCCAGTAGTTTATGTAAGGTTTTTTTAGTCAAATTGCAAAATGAGTGGACACAAAGGACCATAGGCTTTATGTGAAGAATGTCTAGAAAGAACATCATCTTTTTATTAAAAAAACAACAGTGGTAGCAAAATACTGGGCAAATGAAACACTTAAGACAATTGTAGTTATCAGGGATTTTTTAACCAGGACTCTACTCTTTTTTAAAGACAAAATCAACAAAACATGAATCTAATTAAAAAATGTCCCACCATCCACACATGTAACTTAAGCTTTGGAAACAAACACGCCAACTTTTTTGCGTGTGTTCAGAGCTTAGGCCAGTTTTTCAAAACCCTTTAATACTTTTAAAAAGTCTTTGAACTGATAAAAACAATATGGTTAATCATCTTCTATATGAAAATAATGTATCTTAAAAAAAAAGAAAAATTTTGAGATGTCTTTTAAGTTGGGAGTTCCAGAACACCACATACTCTGCATTGTGCCTAAGTAAATTGAAATATCTTTTTACATGCAATCTGATTTAAAAAATAAAAAAAAAGAGAGACAATAAATAGATCCTAATTGTTAAATTAAATAAATTTTGCACTTTCTAGTATTTTACCAGGGTGAGCCACTCATAGCTGCTTTTCTTTGACTTGTCACCCTTTTGATACCAGTTGCAATACAGGATCTTTGTTGATGTTCTATTGATTTATTTTGTTTATTTTGGTTTTTTATTATGGGATTTTGAAATACAATTTTGAAAAAACTGTAACCTATCTTTTAAGCCTTAATCAGCCTTGAAAACATTCTCCTCTCTGATGAGCTAACTATTAAGTGATGGCAAGTGTTGGATGTTTATGCAGTCCTCCCTAAACAGTTGCCTGTTTCAGAGGTCAGAAGGAAAAGTAGGATAGTATTGTGGATACTTTTGACAGTACATAGTGGTGCTTATCATTGAAACATGGTGGTCAAATAGTTTTCTTCACACACTGCCTGATCTCCAGTGCAGGTAGAAACTTGCCGGCCTGTCCATAGCAGGAGGAGTGAGGCTTTGCTGCTGTTCTCAAAGTGTTCCAAGTATGTGGGCCATATGCTGAACTCTTCAAGCCTGGTTACCAGACAAGGAATAAAATCAGCTTTTGGGCAGGACATTTTGGAGTTTCCTTAAAATATAGTTTAACAATTACTTAACCATTCTTTCTGGGTCACTGAAAGCAGATAAAGCCCATTGGCATAGAAAATGTATAGCCCAAGTTATAATCCACTGAGAAGAGAGGTTGAGCAATTGTTTTATTTTGACTGTTCAAATATTGCTGGTTGTTTTATGCACAAGCATTTGAACCTTTTCCATCTACAGAAAAGGTGTGGGATAAAGAGTAGATTCAGAGGAAGCTGTTCTGCTGTACTCTATAAAGGCTGAAAACTATGATTTTTCGTTCTATTTATGTTTCTAATTTCTATTCTAATGAAACAAAACAAGAGTGATATGTTCCTTCAGAGATCTACCTAAAGTTAATGAAGTTATTTTCCCTCCATATATAGCATGTTCTTACTTGCCTTTGAAAGCTTTTTTAATATCTGAAGGTTAGCTTGTAGGTCATAGGTTTTATAAGTTTAGTATAAGCCTTTAATCTCTTCTAAATGATTTTTGTGTATAACTTATTCTCCTAATTGTTACTAATAAAACTATCACATAGCAGGGAACAGTACATCCTTACAGTATCAGAATTCTTTATCTTATTTGCTTAGATCATATTAGCAGAAAAAATATTCCCTGTCTCTTCTTATTTCCTCAGAAAAGGACCTTCTTAGGCAATATAACAAAGCAAGAGTAATGCGGAAAAAGAATATTCAAATTTGGCTAACAACATCTTGGTCAGAAAAGCAGTATAATTTTGAGGGAAAAGGATGCTGATTCCCTGAGGGTTTTTTGTTTGTTTGTTTGCTTGTTTGGGGGTTTTGTTTGTTTATGTAGGGGTGTTTTTGACCTGCCTGGAGTTAAAATACAACAAGAATTATGCTAAAGCACTAATGAAAATAGTTTTTTAAACGTTTAGTTTTATCACCCATATAAAAATTAATAATATAACTTGTCTACCTGGGGTTTGGCTATTATGCCTTGAAAACAGAAGGCATCTGCTGAACTATTTTTTTCAGCAATTTAAAGAGCTTCATGTATTGTGAACTGATAGATAGTTTCTGCTATCTCAAAGTTTTGTGAATGTTCTACATCTTATTAATTTTAAGAAAGTTACTTGTTCCTTAGTGATTTTTCAATGAGATATTTTCACACAAAAAATAAATGTAATGAAACCTTTTTACTCTCCTTGCTTCTCACCTTTTGTGATTTTCTTCCTACTTTCAGCATGATGCTTCTAGTACAGTTATTCTAGCAGTGAGAAAAATAATTTGACTGTTTGTTAAGTGTCCTCATTATTGTTTTGGTCTCTCAGAGAAAAAAAAGTGTGACAAATGAGACAGCTGGCTCCCTTCCTCAAGAGACAAACAGTAATTTTCCTGGTTCCTACATTACCCAGTTTGATGTTCTAACCTTCCTTCTCCCCAAACCTACCACTCTGAACAGGTGGCCTATGAATTGCTTAGACCATGACAGGCAAGCTTCAGGGTAAATCAACAGTTCAAAAGTTCAGTAAACTCATCCATGAACAAAGAGAGGTGTAGTACCAACAATTTTCAACTGCATCCCAATGAGATTTTAAAACTTTTTTTTTTTGTCCAGTACTTTCTGCTGCATCTTTTGAGAAGTACCCATGTGTTTTTAGTCTGAACCTCTTAATTGCAACATCCTTGGGGTTTTTTGGTTGATGCTTGGCTGTACTAATGTACCACATAAATGCTGGCCATGCATTAGCAAAAAGTAACACCAATGAACAGAGGAGCTGAGAGCTCAGTACCTGTTTCATCATTAGGCAGTAGAACAAGATGTGAAAATGAGGAACATACTTGACTATTTTGTATATATCTGAGAAAAAAAAAAAAGTACCAAGGAAGTTTGTTTTACCAGTAATCCTCAAATCTTTCAATTTTCATAGGATTGTAGAATGGCTTAGGATAGAAGGGACCTTAAAGATTACCTAATTCCAAAACCCCCTGTCATACGCAAGGACTCATTCCACTAGTCCGTGTTGCTCCAAGTTGCACCCAGCCTGGCCTTGAAGACGTCCACAACTTCTCTAGGCAACCTGTTCCAGTGCCTCACCACTATCATAGTTAAGAATTTATTCCTAATGTCTAATTACACCCACTTTCAGTTTGGTCATTGTCTCTTGTCCTGTCCCTACATGCCCTTGTAAAAACTCTGTCTTCATCTTCCTTGCAGGCTCCCTTCAGGTACTGAAAGGCCACTCCAACGCCTTCTCTTTCCAAAATGAACAATCCCAATTCTCTTAGCCTTTCCTTATAGGAGAGATGCTCCATCCATCTCCTTGTCATGTTGGCCCTCCTCTGGAATAGCTCCGACACATCAGTGTCCTGCAGGAGATCCCAGAGATGGATGCAACACTCCAGGTGGGATCTCATGAGATCATAGCAGAGGGGCAGAATCTCCTCCCTCAACCTGCAGGCCATGCTGCTTTTCATGCAGCCCAGGATACAGTTAGATCTCTGGGATGCACATGCACATTGCTGGCTCATATCCAGTTCTGCAATAAAGCACTTTCTCACATTGCCTCTACTGATTTGTTTTTTTTTTAGTTTAGATGATGCAGATATGTCATTTTCCATTCTGAAGTGCATATCAGTGAGTGGTTGGGGTTTCTTTCCTTTTTTGGGGGGATTTGGTCAAAGAGGAGGAGTCAGCATTTCACACCTGCATCTGTAGAAGAATGCCTTGAGCAAGATCTGGAGCCCCAAAGGGCATCTTTAGGGCAACCAGGTACATGACCATACAGGAATCACAACAAAGGAACACTAGACGAACATGTAACATCAAAATTTGCCAGGTGAAGGCAACTAATGCAACTAATATGAAAGCCATTAAGGGAAAGACAGTTGAACAGTTATAAGGTCATGAGCGACATCAGTTTGTGCACGGCATAATGGTCAATTACTGACTGTTTAAATCACCTTATATAGTGAAACTTCTTTCTGTAATCCAAAGACCAATATGACTGCTTTCTTTCCCCCATATCTTAAATTTTATATTTACTTCCAGGAAACTGGGATTGTTTCCATATTTTTTAATCTCAAATAGTGCACATAGTGGATGTTTTCTGTACTATGTTAGCTGTCCTTCATACCACTTTAAAGGAGGATGAATGACTTTTCTGAAGAGGTTAAAATCAGTTTGCCATTTTCTCACTTCTGAGTCCAAACCACTTTGCTAGTGTTGATATGCATTTCAGGAGAAGGTGCTATGAAGCTGTTGTAACCTGATTCCTCCTAGGGAAGTTTATATTACATGATAGTATAGGTAGTACTTTAGTACTTCAAGCTTTTTATCTCTTGTTTTGTTTTTGTGGGTTTTTTTTTTTGGTTGTTTTTTTTTTTGGCTTTTTTTGACAAGTGATTATATGGCTGGTATATTTAGAGGTTTATTGTTAACTATAATGGATTAGTTTTGGAGGGCATGTGTTAAGCACAACTTCATAGCTTCTATGTGAGGTGAAGATGATCAAGGGAATTGTATTCTACTTTCAAGCTCCATCCACAGTCTCTACCTGGATAAGGATTCTTTTATGGTTAAGGAGTCATTTGCTTTTTATTTACCTTTTTAATGAAATATTTATGCTGAATGCTAGAATATATGTTCAAGCAATCAATTCTGGCTTTATTCTTTGTCCTCCTCCTTTTTAATATCTTACACCAGCAAAAGGCACTGAAATAACTGTACAGAAAAACTGAAGTTTAAGTGTTATGTAGCACAACAGGTTGAATGGAAACTTCTGTACTTCCTCAAAATATTACTTGGTTCATACAATGTAAGAATAAAAATCCTTGGTTTGCCAAGCAGTATTAATGACTGCTTGCAGAATTTAGATGTGTTGAGAAGCAGTACTTCTATCTCTGACAAAAATATTCTAGTGGGTCAGCCATTTTCTGCAAGGTGAAAAGACATACAAAACTACTCCTCTGGTGCAAAAAGAAGAAATAGGTAGTTGACAGGGACTGAGCACGGTTGTTCCTCACATCCATTTGTCAAGAATCTTTTATGGACTATATACTGCCACTGTTCTTTCGGCATAGAAACAACGTGCATCACAGTACTGGAGATATGTCCTATGTTCATTATGTCAATGTTCATTGCATATTTATTCTCACAGGAAATATATTAACCATATTTCTTAACCTGATGTCCTGCAAAGGGAAGAGTGTGAATGACAAGGGAAGTTTGTGGACCAATTTAGGAGAGAAGTATTTTTAAATTGCACAAGTTTTAAAAATTACACTTACATGATATTAAGTGCTCAGTTTAATACCATGCATATAAAAAGTGATATTCAGAACCTGTTGATATAAACTGACATATTGATGCCTCAGTTCTATTCCCTTACAGCAGAAAAACAGGTGTTTTTCCTCAATAAGAGCTAAAAAAAGTCGTGCAGATAAATATTGACACATCATCATGAAGTGTCATGCAGATCTGAAGTAAATAGCCTAAAAAAGCATGGTTTGTATGGGAAATTATGAGTAAAATATTTATTATCCAAATGCTTCTAAAAAATACTCAGCAGAAATAATAGTTGCCTCTAGTGACTATGTGGAATACTATCTAAATTTCAAACCAAATGAACACTGGTCATCAGTAAATTGTTACTAGAAATTTTATTTTAAAATAAATTACGATAAAATAATAAATAGTAAAATCATAAATAATGTTAAGTACATCACAGTATTGAAGCATTGAGGCAAATAACTTTAAATTCATTGCACACAATGAGAACATTGTAAAGTCATGGATCACTATGGAGAAAAAAAGCAAAGAAAGATGCAAGAGAATTGTAAATTATGTTTCATAGTCTGACTTGAAGCAGAATTCACTGTTCAGAAATCAGATAAACAGACCTTCCTTCTCTCAAATGAAAATCTGTTTTTTTGGAAAGTTAATAGCTATTTTTTTGTAAATATTGCTAATTTGTGTTCCATCTGGATACTTTTATAGCTTTGCAGGACACTCAGGATATTGCCATTTTTTAGAAAGGCTTTTGTGGCAATGAAAACGAGACATACATACAATCTAAAACTGTCTACACAGTGAAGTGAATCCAGGATAAAATTTTCACTCCATCTTTGGGTACCATCTAAGTCTTTTTGCATTCAATTGACCTAAATCAATGATATAATTGATAAATATTATTATCTTTTTTTGTTGTTGTTGTATCATTATCTTTTTTTTTTATTTTCCAAGAAGAAAAAAAGTATTTAAAAGGAAGGTCATATTCTTTGTCCTGTGAGTAGTAGATTTTTTTGTTGTAAGTGCAAATTGAACTGGTTAAACTTTGAAAATAGGTCAGTGGCTAATAGAGTTTGTTTAAAGACCAGAAAGCACTTTATCAGGACTCATTAGACATTGTGGTTATGAGGTCTCACTGTTAAAACAAACTTGAGAGTTTCAAGCAGTAATATGCTACTCCACAATTTTAAATGTTGCATGTTCATAACATTAAACAAACTTTGATTAAAACAACAGTAATATTAGTTGCTAGGGGCCAAAATGCTCGGTCATTTGGATATGATACAGTATGGTTCATTTTAAGGGGACAAATACATGTAGTTTCTCTTGTTGTAAGCAATTAATATACTGTTATTTTTCAGTGTGTTACAATAATTAACTGGTATTTAGCATGTTGTTGATGCAAATCTTGGCGTAATCAAAGCTGATGAGATGTTTTCATTTACATAAACTATATAAATAGCAATCAGTTTGAATATTGTCCATGATCTAAAGCAAGCTGTACCTTACTTGTTTTATCATGAAAGCTCTTTAGCACTTGTGTGCATTTACACAGCATGTTGATCCTGCTTTGCACAGTGTGTAGCTGCCAGCACTATTAGGTTTTTGTGTTTTCTTTTTGTTACATTGTACCAGGTAGTAACCATTGGTTTGAGTAATTTAAAGAAAAAAATAGTGAGAGGTGCGGGTACAAAAATTGTTCTCCTCTATGAAATACTTTGAGGAATTAAAATTTAAGAATCCAACAGCTAAGTATGTATCAAATGCCAAATATGCATCTTGTCCCAGTGGGGTGCATGCAGAGCAGCAGGGGCAGACCCTCTGGGAATGACTGCATGCCACTCTGCCTATTCAAGTGAGCAGCACTGGGACAGGCCCCTATATCTTGACAATAAAGGGTGTGTGAGTGACCTGTTAATTTTATCTGCATTTATCTATTTGAGATTAGCCTTTCACTCATAGTGAAACACACACAAAATACCTGTGGTTTGTAATTAGTCTTAAGTGCAGATTGCTTATTAGGAAAAATTTCTTTGCCTTCAATGAAATGACAGTTTAAATTTCAATAGAGAACAATGCTTGCAAACTACTTCTGTCAATGATCTTCACTTTCTTCAAAGCAACTTTTCTAACTAATGAAATCAATTGCTAATTCATGTTCCATCTGAGTACTTGTATAACTGTGTAGGACACTCATGAAATGTCCCTTTTTTAGAAAGGCTTTTGTGAAGCTGGTAGTGACACATATGAACAGTCTAAAACTGTCTCCACTTTTCTGAGACATGAATCCAGGATAAAATTTTTATTTCATCCTCAGATACCATCTGAGTCTTTTTGTATTCTACTGACCTTAGAACTTCTGCTCTCAGAGGAGGATGCCCTTTGTGGTGGAGGTGGGTACTAGTGCCAGTCCCTGTGCCTGTGCTGGAGCACTGTTGACCTTTTGGGAGCTGGTTGCAGGGACATGTGGTCCCTATATAATACTAATGCACAGGGACTTCTAGTTTTTATGTAGTTATATGTGAGACTGTAGTTTCAACTAGATGATTTGTGTCCAGCAGAGAAGTGGCAAATAAACTCTTACTGTCCACATGTGCTACTTCAAGACTCTGGCTACAATGAGCAGACTTTCAGTCGTTTGTATTTTAGGTGTTTTGTCCCTTCTGTTAATATTTAGTAGGTTCCTTAAAAAGCCTCTCTGTGGTGAACAGTACCTTATGTGGTTTTGTGCATACTCAAAAAATACAATGATATCAGTCCTTGCAAGGTTTATTTTTTATTCCATGCTCTTGAAGTAATTGAAAACATCAAGGTCTTTTTATGGCTTTTCATTTTATCAGCAGACAAAATACCACAGGAAGGCACAGGTTTTGGCTCTGAAGAATTCTTGAAGAATTTGAGCAGGATATATAAACATGACATATAAAACAGTACTTTCACTTTAAAAAGGATCTACCTCCTAGTTAAGACTGTGTAGTTATTTAAACAAAGATGTAGTTCTTTAGAAATTATAATGCAACTGCAGCAGTTTCCTTACGAGGCCCTGTTCATTATGCTTATTGATTGCTTTCTACATTCTACAACTTCTCACACTGCAAAGAACATGCAAAGTTTGTGAAAATTTTGGGAAGTATATAGCTTTAAAGGAAAGGGGAGCATGTGCTGACATAAAAAATGACTCCTCACATGAGCTTAATATTTTTTTAAGGAAAGAGCTAGGAGAGTGGAAAATTGTCACCTCACAGTTTTCTTAAGCATATAAAAGCAGAAAAGATGTACAAAAAAGCATAAGTAACCTAAAGTTTCCTAGTTTTGTTCTTGGGGGTTTTTTTGCTTAGTTTTCATTTTCGTGCTTTTTTTTAGTCCCTTAATCGCTTGGAAGTCCTTCAATGAGGTCTAACCCTGTTCAAGGAGCAATTTAGGGGAAAAACTAATTATATGATTACCCACTTTACTGTCTTGGCAGGACTAGGCTGGTGCCCTGTCATAGATGCAGAGCTGGAAATGATGAATGAAAAAAACAAGTCAATCACTTCATCTAAATAAGTTTTGGAAAGAACTTATGATAAAGACCCTGGTTCTTACAGGCTTTGAGGAAAAAAAATATAATGTCTTGTAAAAGATCCTAAATAGCCATATCCATTCTGTTCACCATTTGTCACATTTTATTTTAATGTTTTCTTCAGAAAGCCTTAAATTTTAAAAGTGTGTACTGCATAATATATTGACATAACAAAGGTGTGAACTTGAAATACTGGTTTAAAATACTAATGTTTTTGTATAAATACAGTCTTCACCAATAAAGTATTTTTTCAAAACAAGGGTGCATTTTGACCTGCATTTCAGTAGTAACAGTGAGAGGTTAAGCAGTTCATCTTCTCCTCTCTGTGCCTACCTCTGCACTACCTCATCAATTACAGTAGTATTGTGGCTTTTGTAGTCAGGTGGCAACCTGAGTGAGGAAAATAGATGTGCCTTTGGAAAAAAAGAAAAAGAAGTTTCTCACATCTTAGTTTTAGAATGAACCAATTCCCCACTCCTGTTCATTTGTGCTGAAAAGACAACAGGCACATGAGAAATAGCAGCAATAAGTAGCCTGATGTAGGATCTGCTTAAAGTTGCTGATTCTTTGAAAGTCTGATTATACTTGAAAATGTGTAATTTTATCCTTTGAAAGAGTGTTAGAAAATTAGTACAAAAAGTATTTAGATGAACACTTACATAAAAAAATATTGTATTAGTAGAATGCTTTTTCCTAAGCATGTTTGTTTTGACTTTTATGCTGGTCTCCACCAAGATAAAATGTTTTCATGTTTAGGACAATTAAGAATTTAACACTCTTGTATAAAAAATCTGGATAAAACCTGGATGTTGTAACTTGTGTGATGATGATTTCTGCGCATGTACACTCATCTGAACTGGTAATTCAGCATTTCTAGTGGGTTTTTAGAGAATAAAGATAAACCAGAAAGATTAACATAGGGAAGTGTGATGTACCTTTCCTTAAGTTATTAACAGAATTTAGATGTACAATTTCATAAGAATGGGTCAAAATAAAAGTGTGATGCAGACAAAAATAATCTGTGCAAAATTGTCAGAAAATTATATTAATTTTATCTAAGTTGTTCCCATTAAAGGTGAAAAGAGAATAAATTTCTTAGCTTTTAAGGTCTTTGCAGTTCTATGTAAAATGTAAATGCCCACTTTACACAGAATTAATAAGGTTGGAAAAGACCATGGAGATCATCAAGTCCAACCTTTACCTAGGTTAACAACCTATCCAACATCAGTCTAACATCTATACCATCTAAACCATGTCACTAAGTACATCATCTAACCTATCCTTAAACACATCCAAGGTTGGTGATTCCATCACTTCCCTGGGGCCCATTCCAGTGGGAAATCACTCTCTCTGTGAAAAAGTTTCTCCTGATATCCAACCTGAACCTCCCCTGACGCAGCCTAAGACTGTGTCCTCTCGTCCTGTCACTGGGAGCCTGAGAGAAGAGATCAACCCCCGCCTGACTACAACCTCCTTTCAGGTAGTTATAGACAGCAATAAGGTCACCCCTGAGCCTCCTCTTCTCCAGACTGAACAATCCCAGCTCCCTCAGCCACTCCTCATAGGACTTGTGCTCCAGCCCCTTCACCATCCTCGTTGCCCTTCTCTGGACACACTTCAGAGAGATTCTCTGAGATTTCATTGAAATCTCATTTTCTGTCTGATGAAAAGTGTGTTTTGGACCTCCTACTTTCAAAATGTTCCATGAGAGAGGAACCACTGTGCTGGGGTCACATTTTCACTTTAGTCTTTAACTTTCTTTTAACCTAAGATTTGACATTAAATTTAACTAAAATTGAAAGTCTCTTTTGAGAGGAAATATTTAAATCTGAAACTATTGAAAAAGGATGCTTCAAGAGTGGTGGAAGTCTCCCGTCCCTTTTTGCTTTGATGGGAAAAAAAACCAAAAATCAACCAACCAGACAATACCAATAAAAAATAACCAACACAAAAAAAATAACCCCCAAACAAACCGCCAATGTGTATGCCAGCTCTTGCTGGATGGTGATGGTGTGCAACAGGTTCTTTTGTAACTGTCTTTTTAAGAGTATACTTTAAAGAGCAGTGAAACTGTATTTTAAATAGGGAACACTCAATTTTCACTTCTACAATGTCTGATTCATTTTTGTGTTTTCCAATTTTTTTCTTTCTCTTTTTTTTTTTTTTAAGATCTTGATGGTTATGGCAAAATCTTTCATCAGCCTATGGTGTAATGGACTACCAGTTGGATGATTTACGGTTATCTGAAACATGATATATGCTTCTTCTCTTCTGTGTCTGTGGTAAGTTTTATTTCTGTGCATATCTATTAAATACTTCAGAGAAGGAACTAGATGTTTTAGTGGCCCGCATTGGATGTTCTTCCCATTGTTTTCAAGTGGATTAGCCTAGACAGCCCAGAGATGTTAATTTACTGCATACATAAAGCCCATCCTTGTTTGTCAGCTGACAATGTTTTAAAAAACTTAAGTTCAAAAAATAACCATACAAAACTTTTCTCCCTTTTGGATGATTTTAGAGCTGTGCAAAGGTCGTGATACATAGCTTGAAATGTTGTCTTTCCCTTCAGCTTGAAAGTATCTTTACCTTCACGTGGTGTGTCTTAGTTCAAATTACATTACAAACAAATGTTCTTTTTGGTCAGACACATACCACAACATATTTAAAAACAAAAATCTGTAACTGTGTTACAAATATAATACAAAACAGATAAAACGTTAATTGGAGAAAATATTTGAACAGAGTTTTTCAGTTTTATTTTTGTAAAGCTTCTTTGTTATATGCCTGTAATTAATCTGATTTTAGTATCTGTGAGCAATGTTAGGTATTATGTAAACAATAATATTAAAAGCAAGGCTACTCATACTATAACTGCACTGTCGCTTCTGATTTACAGTGTCCAGACACGCAATAATGAGCTCCAAAGCACTAATTGTTCATTTGTCAAAATGCATTAACAAACCAGATCTGGATATCAAAGTGTCCCACTGACTACTCTTTACCATACCAGAAACAGAAACCCCGTCTCCACTGCAAATATGGGGTTAAATATTTGAGGTTAAAATTCCCATTGTCTCTTCTTTTCAAGCATTTAGACATGGCTCTTACACCAAAGTTTGTTTGTGAATGATACTGAATTTTATGCAGTAGTTACTTAGCCACTGTTAAAATTTGCCTGTTTATTACCTTAAGTTTGTCTCTAGGGTTCAAGTTAGAAAAGATCTGACATGAAAGGCATCTTTCCTCTTCTATTTCTGCTCTGCATTCCAGAGCCCTTAGAGGCACACAGAAGTAGTGAAAAAAATTAAAGAAAAGAGAAGAGTCAAATATTAATTTACCTAATGCCATCAGGCATTAGTCAGAGCTGTACTTATTACATGCTTAAGTACTGTAATGGACTAAGACAAAAGCAATACAGCTTCTAGAGGTGTGTTTTCACTTGAAAGATGTGTTTAAATATCCCATATAAATAGTCATTTACCAGAAAAAACTGATTAATGTTATTTTTGGTGATGATGAGTATTTACACAGAGAAATGGACAGTCATATAGCACATTTTTCCATCCTATGGAGGTCATCTTCTGCCTACTTCTCTGTTACCAATTTCAGATGGCTTTGCATTTCAAATTATGTCTCACAGGTTCTAACCATACAATTCTGAAACTAAGGAGCCAGATAAACAGCAAAGAAAGCATCGTCTCACTTGTTTCCAACTGGAAATTATTGAAGAAAAAAATCCTAGTATTGTTTGGTGGTTTATCTGGCACCTGTTGGTTCTGCGAGTCATTTCCCTGGGTATTCATTAAGTTCTGCATTGTTCCCTAACCAGGATTTTATTTGCTAATTTAGCAGATTTACTTCAAATATTTGACCTTTTCTTTTCTCCTCTTCCTTATCAGCAATGTGCCATGCATTTCTGAGCCTGTTTTTGCATCCTGAATGTGCACTGATCATGATGAAATAAGGGCTTTGTGACAGGTCTGGTGAAAGAACTACCTTCTTTACATGGGGAAAACTCTCTATCCCATGTGTAAATACTGCAGGATTTTGTCTCCTTTTGCAGAGGTCTGCTACACCACATTTTACTGCATTTATTCTCTGTGATTGCCCCCAGGAGAACAAAATCCAGTCCAGTCCACAGCATTTCCTTTGTGGTCAAACTGAAAAAAAAAAAAAAAAGGTCTGATGACATCCTAAATTGTTTAAGAAATGTTATTTCACGTTGGCCTGACAATTAAAAAAACCACTGCTTTGGCAATCTTATTTGTTAGAATTGTTCTTCTTTGCGATCAAAATCTTCAAGCAAAGAGGATATGCATGTGAAATAGCATTCTCATCTCCTCCCCTCACTATTGCATCCATTCGAGGCTCACATAGGCTCTCAATTGTCCAGCGACTTACTCCACTGCTTCTTTATAAGCAGGTTAAAGATAAGGTGGACATCAGGAAGTAAACTGAATGTCACCATACCTAGAGGATTTTCTGCCCTTACTACAGTGGATTCCAGAGTGATATCTAAAGGCTAAGTAAGTTTTACTCATCAAATTCAAACCCTAAAAGAGAAGAAACAATATTGAAAACAGTATTATACATTTAGAATATGTAAAATAATAATGATAATAATATTTATAGTTTGTTCCGAAATCCTATACCCCATTAGATAGACCAGGAAATCCTGCTACAGAGAGATATGCTAAAATGATGGAATCAAGGTTTTAGAGGACATGGTGGGATTTGAAAAGAAGTTATGTGAAAGGGAATCTCCGACAAGGAAGGGGTACTGGAAATGCAAAATTTGTTATCAGCCTATAGTTGAGTACCTTCTGTATCTTCATTCTCCTTTGGACCAGCTGATATCAACTTTGGTAGGTTTTGGTTTTGGTTTTGTTTGTTTGTTTGTTTTTTGGGGGGGGGTTGTTGGTTAGAGTTTTTTTGTTTATTTGTTTGTTGTTGCTGGAAAGCACAAAAAACAAAAAATAAGAAACCCAACAACCAAACCCCAAAAACCAAAAAGCAAATGAAAGTCAAATGACAATAAAAAGTGTAAATCTTAATTGTTTGTTGTATACTGTATATCTTAATATTGAAAGGATTCTTTTGAAGTTATTCAATATGCAGAGTCAACACAGGAGGAAAAAGAAGCAATAAAGAGCAGAAGCCAGATGCTATTTAGAAGAAGCTTCTAGTAATTAAAAAGAGAATATATATAACAGGTCAGAACATCTGATCATTAGAAGTCAGAAAGTCTACAAAAGAGATCAGTGTTTCGCATCATATGTTAAATTATAATAATAACAAAAGAATTTTTAGTCTATAATTGCCTTCACTTACTTGGAAGACTAGACTAATCCTAGAAAGCTCAACAAAAACACTAGCAGTATCCCTAAGTCCTAGTATTTCCTGTATTTTCTGTTACATCATATAGACAACAGCTTAAAGAAACAATGTCAGCAACTGCTAAGTAAGATTACAGTTCTATTACCTGACTTAAAAAAATAGAAAAAGGAAATAAAAAAAACAATGAGAAGAAAATATGAAGAAAGTTTAGCCCTGTATCTCAGTTTCTCAATTCAAAGCAATCTGCCAAAAACCATGTATTGAAATCTCCTGTACCAATGGTAAGCAATAGAAGCTTCCATTTGGATGTTTTTGCTTCTGATCCCTTGTTTCAGCTTCATGTTGAAGGCGTCTCGCATTTTACAGATAGTGTTGTAGCTGAATTGCTCCATTTTAACTGTATGTGGTGGTTTAGGACCACTTTTTAGTGTTCAGGGGGCAGGTTCAATAAAGGTGACAGAAAACTGAACAAAATTAGCAGCAAGTGAACAGTTTATTACAGGGAGTTTAAATTAGGGAAGTAGGGACAACCCACAGGGACCCCAGAATTACACAGAGGAACACTCAACACGCAGGGGAAAAAAAAAAACAAAACAAAAAAAAACACAAAAAGGGAAAAAACAAACAAAAAAAAAGGAACTGTTCCTTTCAGCTAAATGACTAGCTGAAAAAAAGCAGTGGGGAAGGGTAGGAAAAGTGGTCTCTTTCTCTTCCCTCTCTCCTGGAAAGCACTTCTTGGCCCTTCAGGCTCTCTGAAAAACACAAAAAGAAATGAAAACAACTCCCTCCCACCACCTCTCTGAAGGGTTACTTGCTTGCCAGGCTGGAAATGGCTCTCGTGCTGAGAGAAATGGGTGGAATCATGCTGTGGGGACCCTGCAGGTGCTGGGGACTGGAGCTGTGTGCCTCCTCTCGAAGCAGCCGAAGAAGAGCGCGAGGCGGGACTGTTCCCTCAGCTTTTAAGCCTTATCGTTCTTGAGTGGATCTTGTCGCCTTCTTCCTGGCCAGGCTCTCTCTCCGTTGGTTAGTGGGCCTGAGCCCCGCCTTGGTTCTGGTGTTTTGCCATCGAAGAATCACGAGTTTTCAGCCCCGCCCGCCATCTTTGTTTTCATGGCTGCCGCACCTCAGGGAACGCCCCGGCACCACTGCCGCTTCTGTCGCTAGTATGGTACCAGCGTTGGCCCCCTGTTACTGTCCAAAAATGACAGCAGTGCTCAGGTTCCCGGCCGGGGCCAGCCTGGGGCTGCACCTGTGCCCTCGCAGCATCCCTTTGTCTGCAAGCCGACAGCCGCTGGGGCCGAACCTATTGTGCCAGCCCGCCGCCGCCGCGGGGCTGAGGGATGACTGCATTCCGCCCAGCCCCTGCCCGCCCCGGGGCCATGCGTGCTGCTGGGGACCTGAGGGGACCGGGACTGGTGCTGGCCCCGCTCCCCAGGGGCAGGGGGGAGCCCAGGGAAAACAAGAAACCGCCGCTGCCCCATCCCAGCTTGCCACCACCTTCCCGAGACAGGGAGGGGTGGCAGGGGAGCGGCCCCACCGAAAGCAGCCCCCCTCCCCCACCCTCTNCGGGGGAGCGGCCCCACCGAAAGCAGCCCCCCTTCCCCAGCTTCTAAAGGAAAAGAGAATTTTATTAAACAGGTAAGTGGGGTTTCTTGCATTCTTCCCCCTCCAAAGCCCTTTTTGACCACCCCCCATGATCCCAGCCCCCCGCCCAAACCAGTACACTGTAAAGCATCATTAAAGAGTATTAAAACCAATAAGTTTTTGCTATTTTCATTGCTTTCTGCCTGTTATGGAAATTCAAAATTCTCTAGACTTCCACTGATTTTTCTTAGAGATGTTGTTCCACCAGAGTTCACACAGGTGCGTTCAATGAAGCTGAGTCCATCCAGCCATGCCACCTGCTCATCCGGCTGTCCAAACACAGCATGGTCTTTGGATGACAGAATAAATGGCATAGCAGTTACACTGAAAGAATCAAAATTAAATATATATTATTTATGAAAATAGTTACAATCCTACTGAGATATGTCCTGAACTGTCTGCAGCTAATAAATAGAAACAAAGAAATAACTGTTAATGTTTGTCTTGAAAACTTCTGGTTCAGGTGAATTTAAACTAGATTTTCAATGTTGCATCAGTACATTCAAATAAAGTACAAACTCCCCTTTCCCCTGTTACTTTCATTTCCTTACACCTTTTGTACTTCATTTTCAAGCTAATATTGTGATTCAGGACTGCACTATGTCAAGAGTCTTGAATAAATTATGTCACAGAAGCTTTGAATGCTACAGATAAACTGGCCTCAGAGTTAGGCATTGGTTAAAGGCCCAATAACTGAAGAGGCATTGCTGCTGATGTACTGTTTTCTAATGATTTTCTATTAGCAGATAGTCTTGATTAATGATTCTCTATCAACATGCCCTGATTAATGTGCTAGTCAATGGATTGTTACATCATTTTATTTCCTTATAAGGAGCATCCTTCTAATGTGAGTGTGATAAGAATTGACTTTAAATTAACTGCTGCAAGCAATTTCTTTATCTGAATGGAGGAAATATTTTCACTTTCTGTGGGTTTGAATTCATAAATTATTTCTACCAAGTAACTACCTGTGTGAGCTTTTTGCATTTAAAAAAAAGTGACTCTGAAAAACTGCTTGGATTGAGAAGAGGCTCTGTCGTAATGTTACTGTTGTGTTTAAATTCTATACTCTTTAACTGCAGCACGCTTTTAAAGAAAACACTGTGTTTAAGGTTCCAGCAAACTTGCTTGAAAATAATTTCAGTGAATTAATATTCAATTCTTAAGTTTTCTACTGTGCTGCTGTAAAAAAGCAGTGACGCACATTTTATACAAAAGACTAAGAGCTTGCCAGTTTTGTTAAAGTAAAAAAATGGTCACAAGTAAACACCAGTAAACTGATTAGTTTTTGTCATTAGAATACTAATCTAGGTTTTTTTCTCATTAACAGTTACTGGTACAAGAATGTGTTGGTTGCTTCAGACCTGTTTGGGTTTTTTTTTATTCTCCTGCTATGAATGTTAAGTTTCCAATAGGTAACTGGGATGTAGTATAGAACTATCCAATCCATAATCAGTTTGATAGGGGAGGATTCTGCAAAGCAGGAAGTGTTTAAATGATGTGCGATTTAGGAGAACTGTATCAGCGATGAAATGCCTGTGGTGCCCAAGCAACACTGGCTCCTCCCCTCAAGGTTCAACCTCATTGAACTGTGAGAAGTCAGTGTAACTAACTCAGTGAAATATCATTTTGAAGGCAGAGGTAGTTTTGTTTTGAACAATCTGTAATTGAGTTGACTTTACTCGTTTGTGTTATCACATTGGTGTGCTCACAGCGCTGAAATCCAGGTGATCTGGCCAGCATTGCTTGTGTGCAAGTCTGGATGTCAGGTGATGCCAACAGCTGCATTCTCACCACTTCTCTTGGGTTTCTCTTGATAGCAACAGATGAGTTCAAGGGATTCACTTCAGAATTTTGCTTACTTCAGTCTTGGGAAGTGCTAGGCAAATCTGCTGCCAGGTGTTCTCCTTTCATGTTTCTCAGGTGGCTAGGCTGGTAGGAGACACCTGGCATCACTGAATGTGATGTTGCCTCTCCTGCCTGCCTACACTTCTGAGCTGCACAACAGGCTCTTTTACAGTGTAATCAATTACATAGTTTTAATTCTTGATGCTGAGCTTGGGAAAATATGCTAAATGCTTACTAGAAAAATTGAGGACGTAAAAATTGCCTAGAATTAATCACACAAATTGCACCTATGAAGCAAAACCTTGTTTCTTCTAAAGAAAAATAAATCTTCTAAATATATTCATCTTCAGTTTGGTGGACATTGACTGTTGGAGGCAGCTGGTACTTCCAAAGTCCCTAAGAAGCCTGAATTTGATATGTCCCAAGTTTGTCACTGAAAAGTTCAATAGGGACTTCTGGGGAGGAAAAAAAAGAAAGTATGCTGCTTAGAGCAACCAGTAATCTTTTTCTTTATTTTTTCATATTTAGCAAGGAAAGTTCCTTTGTGAATGCTTATTATTTTGAAGCTTTGGAGGTTTATAGTATATAAATATAGATGTTGGAAATGTTTTTTTATATGAGCATAATTTTGAAATAAGCAAGATGATACTGAGATATTTAATAATAATATGGCCCCAACTGTGGCAGAGGAAGACAAGCCTTTGATAATCAGAATAAATAATAGTTAATAGACATGGTTTTAAAAAGCCTGAACTACTTTTTTTTTTTTTTTTTTTTTCCCTCCCAATCATCTAAATAATTAGAATATTTATGAGTATTTGTAACACCCATGGACATATTGGCTATAAAGCCCTCGGGAGTGCACCTCCCACTCCAGGTAAGACCACTGCCGACGTGGATGAGGGCAGATGGGCTGGCTGCCCATCCCCTCCACTCCTGCTTCCTACTCAGTGTGGGAGTTGTTTTGTGACATGAATCCACCTTGGCACCTGGGAAGGATGTGAGGCTTAAACCCCAAGAATGTAAACATTTCCCATCCAGAGACACTGCCATCAGCTATGTCAGCACTCTCCCTAATTTACTGTCAGTTGTTGCGTCTTGTGCAATCAGCAAGTCACTGATGAAATGCTGCTATATATGCTGCTGAAATTTACCTTTACAGTGAGGTAAGAATTATTTTTTAACTTTATTTTTAATTATTTTCAAAATACCATTGCTACCGTATAATTTACCTAATAGCAGAGAATAGTTATAAGGACATGTGCCCAAATTAAGTATAATAATTTTAAGACTTACTTGAAAAGTACCTTCCCAAAATACAACATAGAAAACAAGAAAGAATCACTGCAGTTTGTGATTTTCCAACTGGTCAAATGCATGTGGCCTCTATATCTCCTCTAACTTTTGATTTTTCCCATAACAATTGTAAAAAAAGGAAAGATAAAGTTTCTGATAAACAATTTATAATTTTCAGCTCAGGGAAACAAATCCTAGACATTTGAAAGAACTAATCAAGTGTGAGAGAAGGGGAGGAATGAGATTCGTAAGTTTAGTTCATGCTGTTACCACACACATCCACAGTTCAATTTTACATTCATTGGTTTTTGATGAGGTCTCTATAAAATCTGAATAAATTTATTCAGAAACCTAACTAAGGCTCAGGCTTTTTCTCCTTTTTTCTTTTATTGTTGTCAATGAAAACATTCAGATATTGGCAATTTGCTAGATTGGATAGAACTATCTAATTGAGATCAGAACTCTTGCTAGAAAATTAGATCAGTGCACATTTGTATATCAGTCACACTTTGTAATAGAAGAACTACTGTTTATAGGTAACTTTCACCTTTTCAGACCCTCTGTTTTCAGGGAAATGCTATTTGATATCATTCTTTTCCAGAAAAGTTGAGTAAACCAGCATAAAATCCTCAAAACTTTAAGTAGTGTCTTTTGTGGAGTTGCTTTTGACAAAAGCATCTTTAATATCCTTCTCTGCTAAGTTTTTAACATCTGCTTTTTATAAAACCGTGTAATACTTATTCTTGTCAGCTTTCCTCATATTTTAATTTCCTTTGTGTTATACAGCCTTATTGAGTGTTACATGAACATGTCTTCTGACTGCATTTTATGTGAATTGAGTGCATTTTACAGTAGTTGTAGCTACTAATTTGGGCTATAAAGTTCTTTGTGTAAGGAATTCTCATGGAAAAATTTAATTTTTTCTGCTAAATCATTTGCTTAAATGCTGCAGGGAATAGATTTGGTATCAAAAGTAGTTCTTTTTTCTTGCTAATATTAAGGAAATAATTTAAGTACTTCAGAATACTGATTTTGAATAATCACAGAATATACTGAGTGGGAAGGGACCCACAAGGATCACTGAGTCCAACCCTTAGCCTTGCACAGGGCCCTCCCCAAGAGTCGCACCATGTGCCTGAGAGTACCATCCAAATACTTCTTGAACTCTCTTCAGGCTTGGTACTGTGACTACTTCTCTGGGGAGTCTATTTCAGTGCCCAACCACCCTCTGGTTAAAGAATGTTTTGTTAATATCCAATGTAAATCTGCCCTGACACAACCTGTTCATTCGGGTCCTGTCCCTGGTCACCACAAAGGAGAGATCAGTGCCTTCCCCTCCTCTTCCCATCATGAGGAAGTTGTAACTGCAATGAGGTCTCCCCTCAGTCTTCTCTCCAGGCTGAACAGACCAAGTGACCTCAGCTGCTCCTCATAGGACTTCCCCTCAAGGCTCATCACTATCTTCGTTGATCTCCTTTGGATACTCTCTAACAGTTTTAAATCTTTTCTATATTTTGGCATCTAAAAATGCACACAGTATTCAAGGTGAGGCTGCACTAGAGCAAAGCAGAATAGGAGAATCATCTCCCTTGACCAGCTGGCTTATTGAGACATGAGATTCATCATTCTAAGAACTAATATATGCTGTTATATCTTAATTCAGTTTTCTGTATGTCCTTAACTGATGCTTCTTTTATATGATACTTGTGTTTATATGCAAATATGCACATACATAAAATGATAGTTTAAACTATACAGAAGTACTTTAAAAAATAAAAAAAAAGAGAAAAGGAGCAAACTTGGAAAGTAATTTCTTTAAAACAAAACTTATAATTTTTTAATTGTATGCTTTATCTGAACTCCGAATCCATTGCTTTGCATCTCTTATTAGTCAGATCTTTAAAATAAAGGTAGGATTCACATGTTTTTTCTAAGTTGTCAATAGGGAGAAGCAGGCAATTTCAGAAGGCAATTCCTCTCTTTCCATCTATCATAAGTATCTAAGATAGATAAGATATAGTACCCTCTGGGATTGTGCATGCAGTATTGTTATTTCTTATTTTAAAAACAGCCTAAGACAAGCCTGAAGAACTCAATGCTTCCTATAGTTAATTTTATTTTGTTGGAGCTGCAGCAAATGCATTTCTGAAGTGACCACACTTGTTCAAATGGATTTTAAGTACAAAAAAGGTGTCTAAAATTTATAGAAGCTCAATGGTTTGACATTCATGGAAATAACATACTTTCCATGTTGCATGCTACCTGATGCCTTTTTTATATATATTAGCAGAATGTTAAATTTAATGAAAGTAGGAGTTTGTAAACAAAAAAATTAAAATCAGGAGAAGCAAGAATTTCTGAATCATTTTCTGCTTTTTCTACTTGTTACTAGAAAAGAGTAGTGTATAGCAGTAACACTCATTTAACCACTTTGTGCAATGGAATTTCTTTTATATGAAATTCTGTATCACCTGCCTACTAAATAATCTTACTGTATTTCTGGGCTTTCTTACTATTTTTTTCTCTGTTTCAGACAAGCTTGTGCTGCTTGTTGCCTTTTATGTTGCCTATACTAACTGAACTAATGCAAATCTTTCTTA
Source organism: Serilophus lunatus (assembly GCA_013399895.1). NCBI lineage: Eukaryota > Metazoa > Chordata > Aves > Passeriformes > Eurylaimidae > Serilophus > Serilophus lunatus. The sequence goes on along the minus strand of VXBA01001894.1, from coordinate 535,416 downwards.
GTTGATCCTGTGTAAGGTAAAAGAATCTATGAGTCCTAACTAATCAATGCTATGCTTTAAAGATGAAACATTTTGAATAAGAAGTAACACCAAGCCTTCAACCGTTTGTACTAACAAAACAGACTGTGACACTTGGGGTTATCCTGACCAGATTCGTGCTTGTATTACATCTTGTGTTGTAACCTTTCCACTACATTTCTGTTATATAGTCTGCTATTGTCTAATTCTTCCTCTAAGCTGTTGCTTGGCTCTGTTGAGCTGTATTCCCTTCTCCAGGTGGCTTTGGTTCAAATGCCTGGAAGAAAATTATTCCGTTTAGAAATAAGTAATACCACAGAAACATATAAGAGGTTTTAAAATATCTCCTGGTCCACCTTTTCCTACTTGAAAGACTGTTGGTGTTTTTTCTTTCCAATAAGAGAAAAAGGAGAGAGCATTTCTTATGTGTAGGAAAATTATTTTTTTGCTTTATAGGCTACCCAGCTACACAGCTATCAATGAATGACTGAAGGCTTTTGAGAAGAGAGGATTTGTGGGTGTGATTATACTCAGGGGAGAGGAAGTGAAGCATCTTTCTCGAAGTGATGAATCCTAAGAGTATTGAGGCATCAAACTCCAACAAGAGCCTGAAGCAACACATTAGCATCTACAGCAGGTGATGACAATGAGTCTGAAAAGCTCTGATTAAATGAATTCAGGTGTTGGTGCTAGAAAATAGGTCCCTAAAGATTAGTGCTAGTTACTACCGAAAGTTACTGCCAAAAGTTTTGGAGGTAATTTAAATTGCATTGCAACTCAACTTTATGTTTACTCCGAGCAAGGTCATAAAATAATCATACATATGATTTAAGTTAGCTTTGGAGCAGGAATACTCATAGCTTTTTTAAAAAAAATTTACATTCTAGAGCTGATTCAAGCACAAACTCAGTGTGTTTGTTAAAGTTCCAATACAAATTTTTAAAACCAGAAGAACTAGAGCTTAACTGAGGAGAAATGGTTCACAACAGATTTATTTGTTGTTGATTTATTTTGTTTTGTTGGGTTTTTTTTAATTAGAAGTTCTCCAGTTCTCTGTTCTGGACACAGTAAGGAAGAACATTTCAAATAAACAAGTAAATAGAAACCCTACAGTGCAGGTAGAGGACACTGGTTAAATCTCTATGAAGTATGGCGAATAAGCAAGACCGGATATTCGTAAAATCAAAAATTATTTTCTCACAAGACAGACTGAGGAACTTCTTGTCTAGTGTATATGGTTGTAATCTATTTGGGCAAGACAGACGTATAACCTTTGGCTATTTTTAAAAGTGTGTGGCTTTGGGAAGGGATGACTTAATTTCTGTATTTAGAGTGGACAGGGTTGACTCCACATGGGGTGATTTCATTCAATGCTCCTAGTCTTTTAGGGGTGACATAGATGAAGGAAAGAAAGAGCTTGTAACTGTGGTGCTATTCATGGGAGGGCTGCATGCATCTTTTGCCATTACATATGTCTATAATCCTGAGCAATTTATAAAATAAGTGCTAATTCAGCTGTTTCTGAAGAGTCATTTTTATTTCAGAGGATGAATAATACTGTAATATTATCATCACTTCACTGAGTGTTATGAGACTGCTGACATTGACTTCTCTTTGGTTAAGAAAAGCTATAAACCTTGTTTGTTAAATGTGTTTTATGCAGCTGCTTTCATACCACATTTCTGTGAGCCATATCCTTGTTGACAGTTTTTTATTTTGTTTGACTTTTATTTTTACTCCCAGTGTTCTATGCATTTTGAATTGAATTCATGATTATACAGTGTGTGATTTCTGATAAGCTTCTGACTATTTGAAAGACTAAAATAAAGCTCTTTTACTTTTCCTCTGCTTTTCCTCTTCCTTTACTTAAATTAATCATATAAGAGAAGAAAGTCAAAGCAAGAAAATAATATACATGTGCAGAGAAATTAGTAATTTTCTAGTTATTCTGCTGCAAAGAATGCTTTAGTTTGAAGGTATGTGATAAAAACAGTGCACTTAAAAAGCTGCCTGTGCTTACTCTGGATTAAATTATTGAAATTGGACACTTCTCAGACTTGATGAACTATAGAGCTATAATATTTTTTAAAATACTCTTAATTAACCCTTCGTGTTTCAGTTTCCTGATGTGATAGGTGATAAATCAACTAAGTGGAGAAATGTTTCTGTCATGGCATGATTGGCCATCCCAGCAGGACCAGCACTCAGTCACCAGACTTGAGAACAGTTTATTCCACGCTGAATGTACTCCCCCTTTCACGGCTCCCCTGTGTCTGAGCCCTGGGCACCACAGAGGTCATTATCTTCAAGTAACATTTTGCCCATTCTTATCCATTCTTGGGAACTTTGAATTTTCATGAAGTTTTTGAAAACTGAGGGGTTTTTATAAGTTTCTCAAACTCGTGAACTTTTCTCAGCATCCCAAAATAACATTAAAATCTATTAATGCTTTTTTCCCATGCAGTAACTAAATCAACACTGCTCTTCCAGTAAACTAATTGTAAAAGTTTTGTGTTGCATGTATTTAAAAAATAAACCATCACCTCTCCCCCCACCATTTTGTATGGGTAGGCATTCCAGTGTAATGAAGCCGTCATCCATGACTAAGTGTTACAATCTGAATCTTCATGTACTGCCCAGTTTATGTGAGGAATTTTACTAAGAATAAGAAGTAAGAGCTTCAAATTGCCTCTATAGTGGCAAAAGAACCAAATACAGATTTATTTATTTTTTTTGCGGTGAAAGATGCCAAATATGTGAGCATCTATCTATTGGCTGTAACCCACTTGGTTTCTGCAGAGATCATACTCCCTGACTCCACTGAGAGGGTGGTAGTTGCTATGCCTTGGCACAGGCTTCGTAGCAAAAGGCTGTTGTTGTTTCAGAGGGTCTTGAGGTACAGGAAAATGGAAGAAACAAGCTTATATGGCCATTTTATGGCTTCAGGACTTGTAGCTGTTCATACATGAAATAATGGAGCTAAGAAAATTATTTTCAAGTTAGAGAAACAGTTTTCCAGGATATCACTTCTGTGATATCCACGGAAAGCTCGTCAGACATCTTTTGGAGTCTCTTAAAGTTTAGCAGGTCCCTGAGATCTGGGGAAGACCAGTATCTCATGATCTACTATGATAAGTGATAAACTATGTCTGTTTTCACTGCAGCTGTGGGGCTTGTCCTCTTCTAATGGAGTATATGGATACATTAAAATTCATAATCCAGGAAAAGAATAGGTGAAGTTAATTTTAGACATCTGTGACAGTGGGAAAAGACCTGCCTATCAGTTTAGTAGCTAGTCTATGTGCTCTTGCACATACTGGAGGTGTAAAGAAAATGGAGCAGAAATCAGAAATAATGGGAGTGGTGAGAGTGCTTCTGTTGAAATCTCTTCCTTATAAAGTAGGTCAAGCAGCTTCTGTCACTGTGATGTTTTGTTTATGAAGGAAACAACAAATGAAAATTATTTACTAGCAATCAGGTGTCTGAGCTCTCTATTGTTTTTCCTGCTGTGAGTCTTTTTTAGGTGCATCTTTTGGGTCATAGAAAATATAATCAAAGCAGTTAATTCTAATGTATGTATATTTACTTATCTCTGTTTTATATCTACTTGCTCAAACATGCAAACTGCTTCGATTAACTTCATTTGGTTAATCTGGCATAGAGTGGTGATGGTTGTCTCTACTTTTTTGTGCTTCAACATGGAGATTTTATTATTTAATTTGATAAGGAAAAGTAAAAGTATGTAGGCTAGCATCAACTGTTAAAGCACTGAAAATCGGTCCTGTAAACAGGAGAAACTGGCAGTGTATCAAACTTACAATCTATAAATTAATCAAATTTAGATCAAATGGAATGTGTTGATATTTTTCAATTACACAGTGATTCATCTTTTTCTTTTTTTTTTTTTTTTTTAGCAAAATTTGTATATGTTCCTTATAATACAGTTTTCAAACAGTGTCCAATCTATGATAATGATCCTTTCAAGTCAGGTCAGGAGAGCAGTTTCTAACCTGAGTAAGGTGTTTTGTTCTGTCTTAGTCAGTCAAAAATCAGTTTGGAAGTAACCTTATTTGTGGAAATTAACTCTTCTCATTTTGCTTGCAGAAGGAATTTCAGCAATGTGTAGTGGAAGGTACAATGCAACATCATTGACTTGTGTGTCCCAGCACTAGCAAAATTAAAGCCATTGATTTCATCATAGATCATGACTGACGTGTCGAGTTTTCTTTCCTAAGCTCACCATCTCCTTGCTTTTCTTCAGAGGTCAATACCAGCTCTCTGCTGATGTGCCTTCCCAAAATCAAATCCCACACTGCAGTGACATGTACAGCTGTCATCTGACTTTCTGCACAGATGCCTGGGCTGTATCTCCCAGGCACTGGGAGGTACAGTGCAGAAAGGGATGTTGTCCAGACTTAACACTGCTCTCCAGTGCAGCTCCTGTCCTCTGTTTGCCAGTAATGCCTGATTGCTTGTGTCCCTTGCTCCTGAGCTCCATCAGTGGTAACAATAGTAGCTACTCTAAGTTTTTCTAAGTCTGTTTTGGCTTAGGTTTGTTTCCTTTTTGTATTTAGCAATTTTTTTCAAAATAATGATTAAATTGATGCCCAAATGAGGTTTACAGTTGGCTTCAATATGAATAGAAATTTACCCTTCTTTTTTAATTTTTTTTCATTGGCCTCTTTAATATTTACTTTGTTCTGACTTGGTTAAGTCTTTGCTTTATCTATGTCTCTACTTCTATTCTGTTCAATTTTATTGGGATTCTGGTGTTGGTTTAGGGTGGGTTTCTCTTGGTTTTTGGGGTTTTTTTTCCTTCCCTAATTATGACCAAGCCTCATTAAATGAAAGATTAATTTTATGAATGATATATAAACATAGTTTAGGAGTCAGAAGGGAAGCTCTTAATCATTAGGGCAGCTGGACTGTGCAATAATATAATATAAATTAAATATAAATAATAAATATATTAAATGGATCGTATGACCCTTTGCTGTTGAGCAACTCACTTCACTAGATATGTATGTATAGGTATGTATACCATCAGTGGTTCACAGGTGGCCTTTAGAAGCATACCTGCTTCAGTAATTTCTCAGAGACCGATGAGGCATAGTGGCATAGCAATATAAGAGGAGTGATTCATTGTCAGCTAAATCAAATCATGTCTGGAGGACAGCATTGTTTATCTATATGGGAACACCCTTAAAACAAGCAAATAGAAAACTTTCCAGCTGCAGTGCTTCTACAGAGCAGCCACTGGCATCAGGAAAAGCAGAATGAGTCTTTTTCTACAAGCTGTCTGGGCTCAGTAATCTAATCTGTTGTCTTGATGAGAACTGATAGAGTTAAGCAGTGCAGGGTAGGGCCAAGAAGGAAGTTATAAACAGAAATCTCACAGCACTGGAGAATTCTGTTGAAATCATCCTTCTGAACAGTGTGGATCGCAGCTGCCAGAATGAAAGAAATGACTGGCAATGTTTTAGCACCTGAAAGGTATGTTTCAAAAGTCTTGGCACAAAAAAACCCAGATATAGATGTTAAAAAGCAGGATGTTAAAATATATTAAATAAATGGGGTTTTTCACAACTTTGAAGTACTCTTGCATGTGACAACTATTACCAAAAAGGTTGTTAAGCATTGAAACAGGCTGCCCAGGGAAGTGGTGGAGTCGCCAACCCTGGAGGTATTTAAAAGACACGTAGATGTGGCACACAGGGTCATGGTTTAGTGATAAACTTGACAGTGCTGGGTTAATGGTTGGAGTTAATGTTCATAAGGTCTTTTCCAAACTAAGCAATTCTTTAGATTTGAGGATGGTAGGTCTGTGTCCTTGCCCAGGTAGTTGAGAGAAATCCTGTGTCCCAAGAGCTGGCATGAAATGTCATCTGGAATCTGCTTCTCAAGATCCTGTTCCAACTTTGCCTTTCAGCTGCAAGACTCTGTGCAGCCTGTGGCTCAGATGTGTCTTGTTTAATCCTTTCATCAAGGACCCCAAATCCTTGAACCAAGTTTCTCAGCCGCTTGTTTTCCCATCAAACCTGGTAAAGCAAGTGAGGATTTTAGTGGACGTAAAAGTGGGGATATTGTGTACACTAGCAGTTACTGAAAAGCGAAAGCTTTTCTAATTAAACTTTTCTTTTTAAAATTTCATTTTATTTGTTAATACAACAGTGTTGGAGAAGCTGAGGTGCACTGTAAAATCAAGAACAGAATGTTGCTGAGTTCATAGCTTAAAATTCCTATTCTCTAAAGTTTTAAAATGTCATTGATACAACAATTTGTTAAGATATGCCAGCACTGCTTTACAGAGCTGTGACATTTTGCATTATAAAATATTTCTGGAAGCAAGGGGGGTTTATTTGTTATCCCTCTAGGCTGATAACTAGTGCAGAGGTTGTCATTCAATGTGCAGACTACAGTATGCAACAAAAATTATTTTAATTGTTTTTGCTATGGTTGAGCAAGAGATAAAAAATATGCTAACATTAATTTGTGATCTCAAAATTAAAAACAGATTTGTTTTCAAATAAAATTGCTGCATTATGTAAAAGTCACACTTCAGAAAATCTGATCAACATTAGTTCTTGAATAGTTCAAGATTAGGGGGTTTTTTTCATCTGGAATGTAAATAAATATTTAGGTACACAAGTAAGTGTCATGATGTCTTTTTTTTTCTAGAAGCATCGAGTCTACAGAAATGTTCTGTACTCTGCAAATTAATTTTTTTTTTGTCTACAACTTGACACAGTGTAATTTTAACACTGAAATGTTAATAGTGTATTCAGGAGAATAATTCATACAGTTCTATTGCTTATTGCACTGTGAAAAAGGAAAGAAATTTGTCAGATCTGGGTGGTTGTTAAAAGGCAACGTAAGCTTGAACAGCTTTGTGAAAAGCACATACATCCTTTGTGACACAGTACTCTGCTGGCTGGACAAGAATTGAGGACATCCTTCAGGTTTCAGTTTTTGCCTTTCTTTTTGGTTTTGGTGGCAGTGAATGATATTCCTGAACTTTTCTTTTGAATGCTCACAGTACTTTCTGTAAAATAATTTTCTCATGTTTGTCCAATTTAGGAGCATCCCTGAGCTAAGAGCGAGCTGAGAGACCTCTCTGACCCTATTAATGTGTTGTAGAACAACCTGTCTACCAGGATAGATTTACCTGGCCCAGGGAAATAATTGAGTTAGTTTTAAATAGTTTTGTTCTTGTTTTTAACACACCTTCACATTCGCAGGGCATAATCTGTCTCTTTCCGTACCGTGACTTTCTCTCTGAATTTCAGTAGAATTGCTCATGTGTTTGAAATAAAACATGTGCCTAAGTGCTCTGGTGGCCAGGGGCCAGAGCACTCAAAGTGTTGCAGGGCTCAGCCCTAAGTACATGCTGCTTTAATGTATAGTCTTCTCTAGCCCAGGATATATCAGGATTAACTCTATAGGAAGTGTCACAGTACTGTGAGGAAAGTGTCTTACTACATGGAGGGTAGCTCAGGTCCCTAGCCAATACAAGCAACAGAAGCAAAGCTAATACTTTTTCAAGTTGTCAAATGAGATGCTTTTTGTGGCTAATGAATTGGTGAGTTAATTTTCTCATCACCATGCTTGAGCTTCTTCTTGCTGTTGAGCAATCTCTTATGTTTCCATACATTGTTGAAGATGGCATTAACCTAGCCTTCTTTCCTGATATAAGGGCTTTGAGTGCCTTCACATTAATGAATGTAATTTGTGGTTTAATCTGCACACAGAGTATGTTATTGCTGCTGAGGAAGCAGAGGGAGGCAGGTGAGAGGTCTCCATTCTCTATCTTTTCTTCTTACTTACACTACAGATGCATTCAAGGATCTTTGTAAGTAAAGCAGTTTGTGTGGTGTTTTTTCCCGTGCAAATAATGAAATTAAGTGGGATATACTTCAGACGAGCATTTTGGCAATTATTTAATAACCAACTCTTCAGTATGTAATTATATACGTATTTTATATTTCTATCAATTTCTGTGAGGGAACTTTTTTTGTTAAGGGGATAATTGAAAAATAACCTTTTAAATTATTTTAATAGCTTTTACTAGAATAAAAATCTGTGTTACTTTTCTTTGAATAAGATACCTGAGACAGAAGTGTTATGTTAAGTAGTGTATAGAAAAATTTTGTTACTAAACTCTGTCTGATTGTGTTGTTTAGTTGTCCAGTCTACTGTTGGTCAGCTTTTATTTTTCTTCTTTTCAGTCATTTATTTTTACGTAAATTATTAGATAGCATACTAAAGAGACTGTTTTGAACTTCTAGTTTCCAGAGGATATTTATTTTCCCATGCTTGCCAATGCTGACTTGTTGAAATGGGTTTCAGCAATCCAACTGGGCTGAACAATTTAGCCCCAGTGCTCAGAAATTTCTCAGGGAACATTTAAAATGCTACACAAGTAAGATTCAAGAATTATGTTTACTGCTGGTAAAGCTCAGAAAAAGAACAAGTGGCTTTCCACTCTCCTGAAGAGAATCTCTTAGCTTGTTGACAAAAGATGACGTTATGGATGTAAGACAAAAATAAAATGGAGTGTATGGAGCTAGTAAAGCTTAAAAATATGAAAGCCAAAATGTGTAAACAAAGGGCTAGCAAAATACAACATGGTAAACAGCAACAGCAAAATATCTGCAGAGTTTTGGGGATTTTCTCAGAAAAAAAACTCAACCAAAAAAACAGCCAACAAACTCAAAATCCTGCAGTCTCAACTGTGGTGATGGAGAGTTATAAATAATATTGAAAAAAATGCTAGCAATTCAGAGTGATTTGAAAAAGGGTTCTCTGTAGAAGATGTGCAGCTGATCTTTGTTCTGTATAGGGGACTATTTCCCCTCACACCTCAACAATTACAGTTCAGTCCTCAAATGAACTTCCATATAATCAAGCATTTGAGTTTCCTAAACTTTATTTGGTTACTGTATTTGATTGATTGCCCTGCTCCCTGTGAGGTAGTGTGAGGTGGCTCAACACTTCTTTATTACCCCACCTATTGCAGTTGGTTATTTCTAAGTTTAATTGTGTGTTTCTAGTCAAAACATATGCTGGCATCTGCTAAGTGCAAAGTCCTTATGTTAAATGAAAACAAACAGAATGTACAGTTTGCCTCTTCAGATATTGTAGATAGTGAAATAACAACTGTTAAGCCAGGTTTGGGGAGGGGGAAGGGAGGTGTTCTCCGCAACATTTTCTACTTGCCAATTATGCCTATTTCTCCACAGTAATTGTGGAGCCCATTAATTCACTTTTTCTTCTCTGTTCCTTCTTAGAACAGAGATCAAATTCCTTCTATCTACATTTTTTTATTTAATATTTTATTTCCAATGATATAATGGGAAAAAAGTGAGCTCCAGGGATCTCGCGAGAAAAATTTTATGATAGAGTGCAAATAAAAGAGAGCATAAAAAAAAAAATTGTCCATAATCAAATATAGGAGAAACATTCAAAAAGGTATTAATTGAATGCTTTGGTGCTTGATTGATATATGTGAGTTTCATGCTTTCCAAAATCTACAGATTAGGAGGTAACAGAGAAACACATTTCGGTGTCTGGAGATCTTCCTGTATGTTGTTCAAGAGATCTTCCTGTATACTGTTCAAATAGTACTTAAAAGAGAAGATACTCAGCATAAATGGAAGTTGACACAGAAGTATACATAAAACAATAAGTGTTAACGTTGTTATGCTCAGATCTTTGTACTTCTCAGGGATAAAAAAAAAAAA
>VXBA01001894.1:377445-523532 GCA_013399895.1 Serilophus lunatus | reverse complement strand
ATCCTGGCCTGCATCAAGAATAGTGTTGCCAGTAGGACCAGGGAAGTTATCCTTCCCTTGTACTTGGCATTGGTTGGGCCACAGCTCGAGTACTGTGTCCAGTTCTGGGCCCCTCAGTGTAAGAAAGTCATTGAGTTGCTGGAATGTGTCCAGAGAAGGGCAACGAGGATGGTGAAGGGGCTGGAGCACAAGCCGTGGCTGAGGAAGCCAGGGTTGTTCATCCTGGAGAAGAGGAGGCTCAGGGGTGACCTTATTGCTGTCTATAACTACCTGAAAGGAGGCTGTAGTCAGATGGGGGTCGGTCTCTTCTCTCAGGCTCCCAGTGACAGGATGAGAGGACACAGTCTTAGGCTGCGTCAGGGGACGTTCAGGTTGGATATCAGGAGAAACTTTTTCACAGTAAGAGTGATTTCCCATTGGAATGGGTTTCCCAGGGAGGTGATGTGGTCACCATCCCTGGATGTGTTTAAGGATAGGTTGGATGATGAACATAGTGACATGATTTAGATGGTTTAGATGTTAGAGGTGTTGGATAGGTTGTTAAGTTAGGTAAAAGTTTGGACTTGATGATCTCTGTGGTCTTTTCCAACCTTGTTAATTCTGTGTTCTTCTGTGTTACTAAGAGGGTTATTGCTGCCACTGTTGAAAAATTGCTTGATGTCACAAGCCATTGGAACTTTCTGTAGTACTGTGGTTCTAAAAGTTTTCTCACTGAACTACCCTCCAATAGTCAGCAAGATATTTCAGGATACATGGCAACCCAGTAGTGGTTTTACATAATATAGGAAAGTAATAAGCTTTGTCATGATTTATTGATGTGTATGGTTTAAAAGTCAGTATTTATTACCATTAAAGAATATGTAGTTGAGAAAGAGTAAACTGATGTTTATGAATACAAGTAACTCTACAAAAGACTGATTAAGATGATTTCCAGTTGCCTTCTTTTTATGGACCATAATGACAGACTTCAGATGTGGTTTCACTGAGGTCCCTCTGAAGAAGCTCAGGATTCAAAGAATAATGATGTCAGAAAGCAATTTGTGTTTCCACTTGATAAGTTCATGTCACTTTTGTATCTTTTCTGAATTTATTGTAAAATCCTGCTAAATCCTGTCGTTGCTCTGTACATGCCTCAACATTTTCAGTCAACTCACAGGGCATGTTTCTTATGAAAGCCTCTTGCTGAATCATCTGGACCATCTCTGGGTTTTTCTGGCTAAAGCATGGTGATGCTGAGCCCAGGGAGGACAGTGCTAATGGCAAGGAAAGGCCTGTCCCTCAGAGGGAAGAGGGCTGCCCCCAGTTGATATCCCTCCTTGGTGGTCACTGGGCAAAGCCTCTAGCCATGTAGGAGGAGATTATGGTAATATGTGGCCACCTGAATTCATGGTCATAGCCAGGGTCCCCTTTTGCTTGTCCTGGAAAGATAGCTCAGAGACTGCTCATGACTTTGGGTGCTTTTGGAAGGGTATTTGGCTTCCCCTTTTTAGCAAATCACATCACGAACTCTCTCCTGCACTTAGAACAACTTATTCTGAAATGATATGAGCAAATTTTCCTCCAAAAGCTACCCAACCAGGAGGGCTAGCAAAAAGTAGTTGTAGTAGCCTGAGTTTGCAATGAAAGTTAACACAAATTTTTAAGGGGTCTCATCATTGTTGCTTTACATTAGTGCACTTCAGTAGATAACAGTCCTTGTATGTCCAGCAATTGCTATAGGCCTGTTGCTTTTTCCTTATGGTAATTCTGGGTGATCTGCTCACTTCCAGATGGAGAAGAGCTATGGGTATGTGACAGAAAAAAGAAATCTTGTTTAAGATTTGGAGTGATACAGAGATGCAATTGTGATTAGATATTTCCAAGAAGTTAAGAGTCTGGCTGATTGCAAACCTTTGAGGAAATGACTGTCTATCTTATCAAATCCTTATGCTGCTGTTATTTTACAGAGCTTTAAGCTTTTCCTTTGGTTTAATGAAATAGCACTAAAATCCAAAACAAAATCCACCCCCCACCCCTCCCCACACCACCTCTATGAATAAATAAATAAATAAATACATCAATCTAGCCTTTATAATATTGTTACAGACAGCACAAAAGGGACATATGACATTAAGTACTGGTATTCTTCTGTAGGCTTCTATGTATTCATGTCTTTGATTGCTAATTCTCTATGAAAATAACAAGCATAAATGTTTTCTAACAATGTATCAGCAGCTCATTCTGATTCCTGTACGTTTGGGATGTGTCTTTTACCAAGTGTTTGGAGAGGAAAGATGTATTTTCAACATTTCTCATAGCATGTCTCTTCCAAGAGAGGCAAAATCTCTATAACAGAGGGTTAGTTCTAATACTATAGATAGAGTCTAATAACATCTAGAATTCAACTTATCCTTTGATAAGTTACCAGTAAATGTGCACAAAGTCTGTATCCTATTTTGTAAGTAAGTATTGATGCAGTGATGAATCCTTATAAAACCGTTTTTGTGGCATGCTGTCTTTAATGAGAATCTTGCAGTCTGCAGCTGGGATCAGGATAATATATATCGTGTGTGACTAAGCATTATGGAAACTTTAAGATTTGCTTAAGATGTAAGAATTCAAAGCTTTTAATTCAGTATGTGATTCTTACCTTTGTTGATTTTAGACAGAACTTGGGCATACAGCACAAAAATATCCCAACTCTTTGTTGAGGGATAGCTGAGAAATGGAGAGCTGGAAGGAGATATGGCAGGACTCCAGCCTCTCGCCTGAATTTCCCATTTGTGTAAAGCAATGAAGAAAATATCTCAGGCCTCTGACAGCTTGGAGTGTTACAGCAGAGAGGCTGTATAGGAAACACTGCGACTCTAGGAACTAATTACAAGAACACTTCTGCAGTCTGTTCTGGAAAAGTGGAGGAGGAGAGGTACAAGTGCAAATGAGTGAGAAGGAAGAAATGTTCAGTTTGTTGAAACTCCTACAGATGAAAAGTCCCTGTCCTTACAAACTGATGTGATTATAAAACAGCACTCCATAACAATAATTCTCAAAAGAAAAGTTGGAGGAACTTTAAATAGACCATTTCTACTATAAAGCAAGACTAAAACTGAGGGAAATGCAAAATTGCCATCCCAGGACAGAGGGGTATCTGGATACAAACTGTGGCTTTAAATTCACTGAACCCTGAGACACATTAGGCCATCCATGATTTGCTGCCAATTCATGGGTCCCTTCACCTCCAGAGGGTCTGCAGCCACTTGCTTTGGGCCACCCCACATTGCCCTGTGGTGCCCACTACCTCTTTTCCCCAAAGCCCCTGGGGCTCAGGAGCAGTTTACACAACTGCTTGGTGCAATGGGCTGAATCCAGGAGAGGAGGGGGCAAGGGAGCTACAACCAATAAAGGGAAGCCTGTAGCTTCCTTTTCATATGCTTATAGTAGAAGACAGTAGCTTCTTGCCTCTTTTACCTGTGAAAAGTTGAGCTGGTGAGTAGAAATGGTGCTCTCTCCCATCTTTTTCTCATTCCTCACCCCTCTGCAGACCTTTTCATCAGTCAAATTCTTTCAAACATGCGCTTAAAAAATAAAAAGTAAAAATTTGAAATTTAATTTAGTTTGTTCAGTCTTCTTACTCTGCTCCATGCCATATTTTCCTTTCCTTTGTGTATGTGTGTGTGTAACTTTTCTTCCAAGCTTGGCTCTGATCTCCAGCAGGCTCTCTCTGGAATCCCAGAGATGAAAAGCCTATGCCAGGCAGCCAAGCACTATATCTGTCTTTCAGAAACAACTTCCCTTGAAAAGGGTCAATGGCTTTTCTCCTACAGTCAGTGTATCAACTTCTACACCCCTCCCTCCTTGAAGACTTTGCCTTTCTTGTCATTGAGAACATTAATTGATTTCTGATGTCTATTCTGTTAATCTATGCACCTTGTCATTTTGGTGTGCCTGGGAACTTTTCTACAGGCTTTGAAATTTAAGCTGACTTTCAGCTGGATGCCATCCCTGACTTTCTTTTTTCTCTCCATATATTTGTAGAGCTGTGCCAGACAGCACAATATTTTCATTGTAAATTACATGTAGAAGGAAGTATCCTGGCAAGATAGATCTAGAACAATCTTTGTGACAATTTATTCAGGCATATGTAATAGCATTGGCTATTGTATGTATTATTGTGGGGGTTTTAAATTACTTTCTAGGCAGTTAAGCACTAGACTTTGTGTTGACTTTCTCTTCTATCATATCAGTATTCTATTGGGTTTTATTTTGTTCTTACTAATTATATATGCACTTTGGTTTGCTAGTGCAACAAACTTTGATAGTAGAATACAAAAGATAATTAGTAAGATTTGCCCTTACAATTACTCATCTTGACCTGACTGTGATTATAAATGCGTGTAATACAGTGCATGTAGCAACTGGGAACACCAGTCAGGAACTAAGGAGGAGTGGCAAAGCTCATCTCAGAAATATCTGAGCATACTCTTCTCATAAGATGTCTCCTCATCCTCCCAGGTGTGGATGTTACAAGAAATAATTCACCAAAACTTTCTCTTTAGGCAGTGACAATGAATTACAGCGTTAGACTGTTCAAAGTATTACATCTCTGATCCTGAAATGGGAGTACAGATGTGTCAATAAAATGCTGAATTGTATTAATAATTTATCATATGGATAATTATACAGGAAATAAAAGGGACAGAAAAAGCCGTAGTCTTGCATCATTTCTAAACATTAAGAGATGTATTATAGCTCTAATGTTCATTTTTAGTGCTGCTTAGAAACATTGGACTATAACTTTAGAAAACACTTTAGAGAGCTTTTAACACAGCCCATAAAATACTGAGACCAGTTATTAAAGGTTTGACCATGAAGAAGAAATAAAGCAAGTTTAAAGTTTTAGTTGGGCTGAACATTACAGGTTATTTTAAAAAACCCAATGATTGTTAAAGTCATTTAACATTAGCAGTCAGCCTTGTCAATATATTGTGCTTTGTCACCAGTGCATTTCTCATTCTGAAAAATCGTATCTGGAGGATCAGAATAATGAGCACAGAACAATATTCTTTTTTCTAGAAAGGTGAGACAGGCTTTCTGCCAACTTCTGTAGATCCAGATATCATTCTGGCATCTTTGTGCAAACTGAAAAATAATGTATTAATCAATCTAAAGTCCTGTTGTGTCTATAAAATATCCTTCTTGCATTTTAAATGAGACTGAGAATTATTCATATATTGCAGCCAGGAGAGAAGGTTGAAATGATACAAATCTTCAGGCTGTAGCAATATCCTCAGTTGATTTCAGCTGAACCAGATACTTTCCCCACTCCCAGTGAAAAACATTCCTCCCTATTGTACCTAATTTTGATTTTCAGACTTGGTGGTGGTGAATCTATATAAGTATTAGTGAAGGATCATATTGTCACGCTGGTTGGGAAGCAAAGTACTTTGCACATCATGCCTGTGTTAAGTGCTGTCACTGAAATTACAAGACTGATTTTTTAATTTATTTTTTTTTGAAGAAACTGTACAAACATTCCATTTTGTCCATTAATCTTTTTTTTTAAAAAATTGAACTTACAGGATTAGACTGACCAAAGCAGATTAGGGTAGTGTTTCCAACTATTTAATTTTAGATGCTTTTTCTTTTTTGATTGCCTGTATAGTAAAACTAATTTATCTAGGGGAATTACCCACAGTACTGAAATTGAGCTTATGTGGCAAGTCTTGGTTACTGAATCTTGTCTTTCCCATTTCAGGTCAAAAAGCAGGTGGGTTAGTATCACTCATTCTTTCATTTTCATTATAGCTCATGTTTCTCAATGTTTTGTGTCATGTTTTAAAATCAGTCACTGGAAGAAATGTGCCCTAATTTCTTCAAGCCTTGCTGGAGCCTTGAGACTGAACTTACGTTTTTCATGCATGGAATTGAACTTGATACAACAGCAAGAGACAACAGACTCTCTAGGCACATTTTTCTTACAAGATCTCACTGGAGACCTGGTGATGAATTACTGAGGCAACTCTCCACTCTTGCATGCAAAAGAGAGCAAGGATGCATAATTACCTTCAGCTGTTCCCCAAACATACCCCCTCACCTTCCCTTTCCCTAGGTTCTCTTACCCTCTCCTGGGTATTTTCAGCACTCACACCAAGTAGCTGTGCTGGGCTGCTCCAGAGGTTGGTGAATGCAGGGCATTAGGGGGTGAAATGCTTATGGCTGGGCTGTAAATTGTGACTGATCCCGTGCGTTTCAGGAACTAAAAATTAATTTTAAATCAGAGTTTGCATCCAGACTTTTTCTCTGTGCTGGACAGTGATTTTTCATCTCCCTTGTAATTTTCTTTCTACCATAGAAGAAATTTTCTATTAGTTTCCTCAGAATTTGTTTTTGAGAATTAATGCTTCTGGAGTGTTGTTAAATATGCAAAGTAGTACAAGGCAAAGCTTTCCGTTACTTCCATTGCATGCCATCACTAGCCTTTTAATAGTTAATATAAACCATTTTCATTTGAACGGCTTTTGTTTGCTTCAGAAGGTAGTTTATGGTGTATGTCCCTGAAGAGTTTAGGAAATTCGGGTTATTGTCACCAACTTTATTTTTTGTAAATTTTGGCTTGAAGGATGAAAGCTTTGTCTTATGTAGAGACATAAGACAAAGCTGTCTTATATAAACAGCCTTTTGAAGTATAATAGACATTTAAACTGAGATTTAAGTATTGTTTACCATTATAAAGAAGAGGCACTCTGATGGAATCATGGAAATATGGGATGTGTGGCATCCCTTCTCTTTCAGTATCCCTAGACTGAGCTACCTACATGTATTTTATAGGAAATAGTTCAATTTGTCACTGTAAAGAATGTTCTTTTAGATATTTAATAAAGTGGTGTCTTTGAAGAGCAGGAATCAAAGGAGGTGGTTTGAAGCTCTGTGCTCAGGGACATAAATGCTGACTAATGCCTTGTTTACATTAGTATGCCTCCTCTTAGGATGGTGGGAGGGAGAATGTGTGCTAGCCAGGAAAGGGTCCCTTTTCCTTTTAAATTTCCCCAACCTCAAACTTCTCTCTCAAATGGACATCCCTTACTGTCCATGCTCATAGCTAAGATTTTTGTTTACACAGCTCTAAAAAAGTCTCTCTTAGGCCTTATAACAAGAGATGCACGCACTCTCCTGAATGAGATTGGAAGCTTCTGGGGCGCCTGCTCTCTGGACTCCTGCAAGCTGCACATTGAGTGTGGAGGTTTGGTTAGGAGGGTAAGGGGAGAGTGGGGGAACAGAAACACTGTCATGCAAGCTTGTTCCCTGTTCACAGTCACCAGTTATGGTGTGCCCACATTACTTACTGATGCGTCCCTCTGGAGACAGGTGTGTTCAAGCCCCAGAAGACAAAAGACATTTCTAAGCATTGTTTTGCCCTACCCACCCCTCTTGCCTTCTTTATTTGTTTGCTTTGCACTGTGAGCGTGAAACACTTTTTTGATAAAATTCTGCAGATAGAAACCCAAACATATCATTCAGGACAAGCTTTTGAAGAGGTGAGAGCTTTCTTAATGTGTTTGGTGGTCAGGGGTAGTTTAAGGGAGTTACAGTTCTCTTTGATGTCCTGGGTCCCAAATACTTAAGGACTGTGTTGCAGAAAAGAAATAGAAGACCAGTAGTAAGGTACTTCATTCTGAAATCATTAGCTGTGTAAAGAAAACTGTAAGATTTAGGGAAGATAAATGTTCATGCCTCAGGAGAGAAATTGTGAGTTCCAAGAAATTGAAATCATATAAATCTGTGGTTTGATGTTTTGATCTGCGTATCATAAAATGTTTTGGGTTGGAAAGGACCTTAAAAGTCGTCTAGTTCTACCCCACTGATGTGAGTGTGGACACCTGCCACTAGACTAGGTTGCTCAGAGCTCCATCCACCCTGGTCTTGAACAGTTCCAGGCTTGGAGCATCAACAATGTCTCTGGGCAACCTGCTCCAGTGCCACAGTGAAGAATTTCTTCCTAATAACTGGTATAAATCTAGTCTCTTACTGGTTAAAGCCATTCCCCTTTGTTCTGTCACTACATGCCCATCTAAAATCTCTCTTGCAGCTGTCTTATAGGCCCTCTTTAGGTACTGAGAGGCTGCTCTAAGATCTCCCTGTAGTCTCCAGGCTAAACAACCCCAACTCAGCCTTTCCTCATAGAAGAGGTTCTCCAGCCCTGTGATGATCTTTCTGAACCTCCTTTGGACTTGCTCCAACAGGTCATTTTGTCTTTTGTCCTAATTCAGTTAAGGATCCTTGGTTTTCTGGAAAAATTTCAATTAGGAACATGTTGGACTCATTAATAGTTGTTGGAAATATTTGAAAAATATGTTTTTACAGTGATTTCTAAAGAAGGCAAGATGTCTGCTGATATGGGCCCTCTTCTTCTTACCTGCCCTTTACAATTGGTGTTTGAATGCTGAAAAGCTAATGTCAGACAGATGGCTTTTCAGATCTAGCTGTGTGCATTTCATCGCAATATTTTGTAATCCTTAGAAAACATTTGAGTAGATAATTTCATAGTGGCTAATTTAGGAAGAACTGAATTGAACAGAGGTAGTGATTTTATGTCAGGTCTGCCTGTTTCAAGCTGTGTTTCCAGGAAAGGAAGTGATACTATGGTTCCTGCTTCGATACCAAAACTATATCCATTTTCAAACTGTCCATTTATGTAATATTTTCATAGCCGATTTCTATCTCTTTAGCTGATAAAGACCTCTGATTAAAGTAGTGCATGATCTTTGAAGTAATTGATATTTTTCTTTCTTTAAGAATCACTCATTTTGTATATATCAAGACCATTAATACTATCTTCATTTCAGGAAGAGTGATCTGCTCCTCACTAGAAGGGCTGAGGAAGTGGCTTAAAATATTTCAGTAGAACCAACAGCTTTTCCAGACCTTTCAGTCTGGCAGTGCTGATATGTGTGTGTTCCCAGTGAAATGCTCTTTTCAACAGTGATAGCATAAGGCATGCAAGCCACAGAAGTTCCATTAAACTTTAAAAATGAGTCTTACTACAACTCCAGTAATGTTTGTACTGCCTTGATAGGAAAGAAAGGATTTTCATCTTAGATCACTTACCAGTAGCTCTGCAGAAGAAATACAGGATGACAAGGTTGGATGGACACTGAAGATAACCATCTCCATGTCTACTCTGTTTAACATAGTCTTATTTCAGTGGGGTTGTACGAGTGTAATTCTGGGGTAGTGAAATGGAGAATCTGTCCCCAAGCAAAAGCTGTTCTCTGTCTTCTGTTGCAAGTGTACTATAACGTCTCCTTGGTCTTGATGCTGTTTACAAAGCTTTTTGGCTCCTTTCTTTGGCTCTGTGTAGCACACTGAATTTTTCTGCCGTATGAAAGGCCAAGTCTTTGTAAGTACAGACGACAGATGAGTTTATGTAGGATTTCCTTGCAACCTACCTCAGCATTTTCCACAGATCGTGGAATGGTTTGAGTTGGAATGGATCTTCAAAGACTACCTAGCCCAAACCATCTGCTATGTGCAGGGATAATTTTCACTAGACCAAGTTTTCGGAGCTCTATCAAACTTGATTTTGAAAACTTCCAATGATATCTGATTCAAGAGTCTATCAGGATTGCAGGAGATGGAAGGACCCACTTGCCTGATACACATGTATAGAGTGGGCAGGAAAGAAAAGGGTAAATGTAAAAGTGAAATCAAAACACCTCGCTATAGTATTAGTATTAGTTGTTGTCATCAGGCTACAGGCTACTCTGAGGTTCCTCCCTATTGTTTTGATTTGTAATTTGATTTGGGAGAGTGTCTGAGTAAGAACTTTGTACTGATCCAGGAGCTACCTTCATTCATCATAATAGTACCCATGAGATATAGCTGAATCACCAAGCTGGGTTATTTTTTCTAACGTACATCTGTGTTTTATTTAATTATAAAGTCCAGATCCTCCTGCTTTCTATTACAGGCTTTTTATCTTACTCTGGTCATGTCAAAATCAATTTGTAATTCTGTGGTGTACACATGAAATTAGTTTTAATTTGCTATGTTTTTCCAAGGGTGACTGACATTTAATATTTTGTTCTGAAGGTCTCATTAGTACTGTGTACCCATAATCTGTTCTATGGGTGTAATGACAGAGGGTAAGTGAGCTATTGAACAGCATCCATCTGTCCACTTAGCGAATGGCCAGAGGGAAATACAGGGAGAAAATAGATGGATAATTGTCAGCATTTCTATATTTTGTACATGCCAAGTGATCAGGAAATTACAGCAAAACCTGTAGAGGCAGAACTGATTTTTAAGCACAAGAGCAATTACTGCATTGTGAAAGAAGCAATGCCTTTTGTGTTCCTAACTTCAATACAGAGAAGCAAGTTAACTTTAAAATAGTAACTCTAGAACCATCTCTTATCTCTGGTCCATATGTATGTGAGTGCCTACCACTTAGGGCCATTGGCTGTCTTTATTCTTGCTATCCTGTCAGGGCTTTTGAAGACCTGTATGGTTCTGTAAACCTGGTGTCAACAGAAGCTGTAGAAGAAAGATTATTTTTTTTTTTTAATTCCATTTCTCATGTGGCCTTTGAAGGGGCTGTCTGCTTTGTCTCTAGGCTTTAATGAGCTTGGAGGAAGGGTGGTAAGATAATAAAACAAAAAATCATACCTCGAAGGCGGAGAAAAAGCAAAGAGAGCATCACACAGTAGAAGAAGCAAGAGGTGGAAGAGTCCAGGAGAAAAAGAAACACGGCAGCGGTAGTGATGCAGTGTAGTACAAACAAAAATCAACTGAAAGTAGCACTTGTGCATTCCATCAGAAATATTGTTAACAAAAGTCTGTAACATTTTTTGGAAAACCTACCCATGACTCTTCTCCTTGACTACATCTTTGCCCATGCAAAGGATATCTGCAAGGATACTGTATGTATTTCCAGTGCACTTTGAAAGAGAAAGAGAGATCTACCATGGTAATTTGTGGAGAAAACAAAAATACTGTATTTGGTATCTAAGGAATTATGGAGGAGTTTTTATTTGTCTCCAACAGCTATGAAATTTCCCTATAGCTATAAGAACAATGTGGCGACTTCCGTTTGCAATTTATAGGGCTGACTGAAAATTTGAAGTTGATAGGTTGGGAAGAGGCTTGATACTAAAACTTCATTTAATCTGTTTAGGGAAGAGCTACCATCTTTTGTGTATTTAAATTGCACAGTACAGTGCTATCCCCACTAATGACTTATTTTGTTAAATTGAGAGCTTATTCACTTTGTTAAAACATCATCAGATGTGACTATATATTTACTGAGTATTTTTCAGTGAGTTTTATTAATAAGATGTAGTGTATTTGCCTTATAATTTTAGTATCTGAAAATTATTTCATTGAGGCATTCTCAATGTAATAACTAATATTGTTTGGTGATTTTTCCCTGGAAGGAAAATTTCTTTTGCATTTTATATTTTTATTAGAAGTAGACTATTTTGATTGCTTTTATCTGGCAAATTAATGTCCGTTCACTAGAAGAACAGTGATTTCTATTAAATACAAGGATATAATGGATTAGAAAAAGCCTTTAATTGTGTCAACATCGGCATTTACTTTAAAGCATGTTGGGATGAGTTTCAATAATGGATTTTTTAACTGGAGTAGTCAGTACAACCAGCATAAATACTGAAAAAGAAATTACTACTGGAGAAGAAGCAAAGAAAAATGAAATTAAGTGATTATGAGATAACAGAAACCTGTGTGAAAGTAGATAAAGAGACTGATGCCTTCTTTATAAAGCAAAGTATTTCAAACCTCGCTATCCTGGAGAATTCTTGAGGTTAGTTATTTCAGGATAGACACTTCTATCACACTGTGGCGCAATTCACATGAATTGTCTTGATGAATTTGGTTTTGTATGTTTCTTTAGGAAAAAACACAAACAACACATAGGGTTGCTTATTTTCCTCCAATCTTTCATGAGATTCCTTTTAAAAATCTGGTTTGCTGTTCATATTTTTCTCTACCTGTCTGATAAAATTCCACTACCTCACTCATTATTGCTGAGGTGCCTATCATGGTGATGCAAGAGCAGGACAGATGGTAAGAGCAGAAAAAAGAGCAGACTGCACTGTTAGATTGCACAGTTGTTTATGCCAGGGCAAAGGACAAGCAGAGGATTGCTTACGAGAACTGCTCTTATCTAAACATTTTATGATGCTTTTGAAGTTGTATCTGCTGCTTGTGGTGTGTGTCATCATAGAGCCTTTGACTTGCATCAATCCCTCTGACCCATGGTACTGCAACATTTTCTCATTGCAGAAATGAGAGGGATTGTCTTGGTTTTTCTTACATTCAGTCTTGCTGCAAAATCTTACTTTTACCACATGCATTTTAATGTCCTTTTATAGAAAACTTTTTATTATTTTTGTTTAGTTTTTGGCTTGGTTTTGTTTATGCTTAAAGAAATTGCACAATTATACTAGAAATTATATTTAGATACATGTATTTATTTACATGTCCTATAGAAAAATATATTTACATATGTAGTAAATAACTAGTAATAGTTGCATGAAACATTTACCCTCAATTTTTTTTAATTGCATTATATTTATTACTCAGTGGTAGCAAACAAATCTTAAAGCAAGAAAATAAACCCAAAAAGCCTCCCTATATTTTCATCTGAAAATATTTCAGCAACCAGTGGAAATTGCAAGAATTTGCTATAAATACATGCATCTTGCTATTAACTTTCTCCAATATTTCTCCAATATTCTACCCTACTTATATATATATTAGTTTTACTTTATATAAAAATATAAAGTTTATGTTTTTATAATGTTAATATATAACTTTATGTGCTTAATAAACGCAATTTGCATCATTATACATATATAATTTATGGTCTTTGTATTATAAGGATATTGCATGTCATTATGTTAAGAAGTGACTTTGCATTAGGAGATTAATAAAAAGAAAGTGAAAGAACAGTTAAAAGTGTGTATCTTTTGTATATGTACTCCTGTTCAGATGCTTGCAAAAGATTAGTAAGGATTTACATCTCAGCTTAAAAAATAGGCTAGGCTTTTTAACCTATCTCATTTGCTAATCAGTCACTCTCAGCTCCTCTTTTGCCCCATATAAGAAAATTATATGGAGCTAGAAGGTTCAGAATCATCTTTCTATATGACAAATCATATCTCTGGTATCATTAAGCTTGTTTGATTACATATGGGAGTTTGCCATCTTTGTAAGTAGATACCCCCATTTATATGAAAATGAAAAAGAAAAACAACAAAAATATACTCTTGACATTTGGAAGTTAAATTTTTCCTTTTCTTATTTATGTGTAGTAATTTTATTAGAATGTATTATCTCTCAAAAACAAGAAATGCCAATGTTGGTATCAGCTTATTTTCCTTTTAGTCTCTCTAATGGCTCTTCTAAGTTATTCTCCCTAAATAGCCTAACCATTTGGGAAAACATGTAAAGGGATGAGAAGATTGAAAGGAGACATTTATCTTCAAAGTTTACTTTTCATATAGATGAATGAAATATGATGCACAGTATATCTGTTACAGGAGAGTGTGCTTTAGCTTTTATGCTCCTAAACCACTTCGATGCCTGAGATTACTTTAATGTAGTTTGATCACTTATCCTTGTACTTCCTGGCCTGAAGCAAGGCTCCTCATTGCATTTTAGACTATTGGAGCAATTATATTAGTTCAGAGTTAAGCTAAGCTCGTCAAGCTTGTCTAGTCAACTTAAGTAGAAGGCAAGAAAGACAGGAGAGAGGAAAATATGGGAATAAAGATCAAGTGCTGCATGAACAGAAAAAAACCTCCTGAGATTTAAGACTCTTTAAGCTTATGTTTAGCATATTCAACCTGTTTGCTGATATTGAACATGCTTACATTGGCATCCTGACAAGGGGTGTCAGGCTGCTTTTACAGCCACCTTCTATGGACTCCAGGGAAAACTTGTTTGCTCTTGCAAATTCAGCGGAACTTGCTACTTCCAAAATTAGTGTTGCTGGTGGACATGAGAACACAGTGTGAGTTTGCATCCCAGAGAGCCAATTGTATCCTGGGCTGCATCAGAAGCAGTGTGACCAGTAGGTCAGAGAGGGTGTATCTTCCTCACTACTCGAGTCTCGTAAGACCCCACCTGCAGTACTGCATCCAGCTCTTCCCTAGCACAGGAAGGTCATTGACCTCTTGGGGTAACTTCAGAGAAGGGTCACTAAGTTGGTTGGAGAGATGGAGCATGTCTCCTATGAGGGCAGTTCAGCCTGGAAGATAGGGGTGACCTAATTGCAGTCTTCCAGTACTTATAGAGGGGCTGCAAGAAATTTGGAAAGACATTTTTTCCAAGGGCTTGTAGTGACAGGTCAAGGGGAAATGTCTTTAAACTGAAGGAGGTTTAGATAAGGTATCTGAAAAAAAAAAAAAAAAATCTTTATTGTGAGTATGTTCAGGAATTGGAACAGGTTGCCCAGAGAAGTTGTGGATACACCATTCCTGGAAGTGCTCCATCCCACACTGGATGGAGCTCTGAGCAACCTGGTCTAGTGGAAGATGTCCCTGCCTAGGTGCATGACCATTTTTCGGTTAAAGAATGCACACCACAAAAAGAAAGACATGGAGATTCTGTCTTTTTAGGTTAAAATATTGTCTTCATTTTTAATTCTAAGTTTTAGAAAGAGGAAGACTTAGAATGTAAATATACTGTCTTGCCAAAAAGGAAACGCCATTTCAGTTGAACCGTCTTCAGGTGAAGTGGATATTGATCTTTTCTCATTGTTCCTCAAGTAGCTTCAGTAAGTGAATTTATAAAAATATAATTTATTCTTGTATATCAGCAAGGATTTAGACACTGCCATTCAGCAGTGTCAGAAACAAATATTAAAAGTTACTCAGTGTACTGTAGTAAATGTTTAATGTTGCTGTACACACAGATACTTTGTTTACTACAGGAGAATAATTGTAGCAATAAGGTGGTTGACAGAAACTAACTGTATCCCTTTAGTAGCTGTTGGACTAGTGTGAGTTTTGGTTTAGCTCAGTAGCGCATCTTTGGAGCAAATCTCATCTGCAGTTTTGTTGTTGCAAAGCCATCTTGATGGATGCAAAGTAGACACATGTGGTGAAACTAAACTGGAAGAAAAATTCAGGTTAGAAGCCAAAATTGTAAGTAAAAGACTTGGAGATTCTGTACATTTCATATGTTTTAATTCACTGTAACCTCTTTCTCAAAGTGTTTCACTTGTGACTTTGAATCTCTGCACTGAGCAGTGAAGCAGAAAACACTTGATATGCATCTGCAGTATTTGATTTGGGCCTGAAATAAGTCCAAAATCAAATGTAGCATGTTTTCTGTTATTTCTAGGTGGTTATCAGGATACAAAATAGATAAAAAACAAAATAGACAGAAAAAAAAAAATCCAAACCGAACAAACATTAGTATTAATCTAGGTTTACTTACCTCTGGTTTATGTGTGAGTTTTTTGTTTCGGCTTGCTTTTGGTTGGTTTTTTTGGTTGTTTTTTTTTGTTTTGTTTTGTTTTGGTGTTTTTGTTTTTTTTTTTAATAATGCTCCACAATATTTTTTATGCTAACATAGCAGAAAGCACGATTAACTTTGTTCTGTCTCCAGCCTTGCACTCTTTGATGAATGACTCTCAGAATTGATTTTGGTATGGAAAAGGGCTCTTATGTAATTTTATTTATTTTTTTTTTTGATTGATGGATTAATTTCACATTAATGTTAAGAATGTCCCTTTGTGAAGTTTTCACTGTGGAAATATTCTCAAGCTATAAAAATCATGATTCTCAGTCTTTACTTTTGATGCTTCAGAGAAGTGTTTTCTGGAAATAAACAAAAACTCTTGAGACAATTTAAAATCTTAAATGTTTTGTTATTCCCTTTATTCATTGTTATTTGTTTGAAATTTTAGATTTATTTCATCTGAAAGTTGTAGAAGCAATTGTTTCAAACCCTATTGTGAGAGAAATAAAAGTTGTAATCAGTCTTGAAGCATTTATATATGGAGACAATGAAATCTCTTATCTAAGTTTTGATATATAGAGGATTAAGAGCTACAAAACCTCTTATTGTAGTTTTGATAGAATATATTTAGGATTAGAAATATTTGTTGTCATGTTTCGTGGACTGTTTATCAGCATTTGCTAAGGATGCATTATTGAGATACAACTCTACACTCTGGACTTATTTGAGGCTACAGATTTAAAATGCAAAAAGGTAAATTCTGCAGTGCTTAAATAGCACTGCAGTGCTTAAATGTAAATAAAAACAGTTGACAAGGCAAATGAAATTCAGCAAATCACTTGCTTCTATCAGCTAAATTTAGTTTTAATGGGAAAAAAAAAGCAAGCAATGTATTTTGTAAAGAAGTCAAAATACTTAAAGGATCTATGTAGAAGTTATGGCAGCATTTTTATTTTTTCTTTTTCCTAATAAGAAGTAAGAGTAAGCAGGAAACTGAATATGGAGTATAAGATCTTTTGGTGCTTTTTACTTTTCAAAAATTTAGTGGGAATAATATGTATCTCACCTCTGAGGACTGACTGGAACATATATCTGTGTTAAATGTATCTCAGAGTTATCTTACATTACAGACCAAAGACAAAATTCTCTGTCTGGGATATTTGCAGAGAATATATGTGCTTCTGCTTATCAGTTCTGATCTTTCTAAAATTCTAGGGCTGATGAAATTTCCCAAAAAGAATTGATATGAACTAATTAGGTGGCATGTATAAGAATTAAAGATGACATTTAGATATGACATAATAGATTATATTTCCAAAACTCCCTTAATTTATGTTGCAAACATGTCAGTATTTTCATTTGTGTCTCTATAGGCAGTGTGGGAAGTTCCTGAAATAGGTTCCAGTTTGTCTTAAGTCGATAATATATATTTATTCAATAGGCTTCCTCAGAATTTACATTGGTCTGACATTATCCAGAGTGAATTTCAGTCTCAAAAGGATCCTAGGCAGGACTCCAAACTCTTCCCTTTGAACTCCTGAGATGATGTAAACTCACTGACTTCCCTGAAGTTGATGTGAAAATTTGTATTCCATCTTTTTGCCTTCTGAGTGAAGATTGTTTTAATATATAAGAGTACGTGTCATATCTAGCTGTTAGAAATACAAATACAATATATACTGCAGAGTCTTTCATGTTATTTCAGTGTAGTCAATAGTGGGTGTGACATGAGGTGGTATTGATGTAAAGATATCAAAAAATAAACAGTACCGAATCACCATGTGATTCATTCGCTCTCGTGTGGCAGCAGAAATGGAGACTGATCTGGCATTTTGGGATTCCTTATCTGCTGTTTCTTAGCCAGCACTCTTTTTACCCTAGTGGCTCACTGCAGGGGCTCCTGCTGGCTTTGCCAGAAGTTGGGCTGAACACAAAACACAGCTTGGCTAAGCTCTATTAGAGTGCTCTTTCTGGCCAATGGTAATAAAACTAAAGTGAGTGAAAATGGGAGAAAAGTGGAAGGGACAAAATATGTGTAAATCATACCATAAGTGAAGATCACCTGTCATTCTCAAGCAGTTTATTCTGTTTTGGAAAAGCAATGTAAATATTAAAGATGATAGATGATGACAACTGATTTATACTGTAACTTTTATGGTATCTTTACATCCTATGTGTGTAGTTATAAGAACAAATATGAAATATGTGAATTCTCTTTTTTGGTTCATCTAAAGTTCAGAAAGATAGAAAAAGCAATCATTTCAAAGAAATACTTCTTCAATGCAGAGACAAACTGTATATCCCATCAAAGGTGTAATCCCACAAACTTGGCTATGTATCTCAAGTGTTTTCAAATATATAATTAACTTTTGCAACCATTCCTAAAACTTGCAGCTCTTCTGATCTTGTCTGGATTTCCTCTTATGTAAACAAACCAGTAGTGGCAAGGGAACACAGATGGACTAGTAACAGCCCGGGGGTAACCGATCAGGTGCCCTCTTTAGCAAAACAACATCAAGCTTAAGGTTTTCTCAGCTCTAACAAAATGGAGAGAGCATTTTGAACAGCGATGATTTTTGCACAATTCTCTTTTGCTGACTTATTGCTGGGATTACTGTTGGGCAATTCTTCAGGTCTTGGAACGTTCTCATCACTAATAAGAATTTGCACATTGTTGGAGATATGTAACCTAGAAGTACATTACACATGAAGAAATATTAGAGCAGGAATTAGAGCTTGAAATATAACTATCACTACATAAAAAGTCACAGATAAGTGTAAAGAATAGAGTTGGTAAATTCTTTACTCTTACAGAAATGTCTAAATAATGAGGTGCTTTCAAACAAAGCCTTCAATTTCTATTAAATATGAGAATTCCATTGTCTGTCTAGTTTTAAGAAGTTATTTTCCATCACCTTTTGCTTAGAGACCTCTGTCCCCACGTCCTCCTGTCTGTAAATTGAAACTGGACACTGTTCAAATTGGTTTGAGTTTTTGTTTTTTCCTTACAGGGAATTTCTCTCCCACTATCCACTGTTGGCATAGCCAGCATAGAACCAGTCAAGATGGCAAATAAATGAAAAGGCTTAGCTATTCTCCAAATCTTTATCTAATTGAAATGATACATGGCACAACTTAAATTTCACTAACATAGCTGCAGTCAAAGATGTTTTGCTAAACATGGCTTACACACAAATGTTTAATGGACTAGATTTTATTTTGTTTGTCAGAAATGTGTGTCTTGCTTCAACAAAAAGCTTGAAGGATTTTGTCAGGATGCCACACGACTAAACGTTGTTCTCTGTTTAATACCTAAGCAGCTCTCAGTGCCTTTTGTTTTCAGTCTACATTCAGCTCGCAAAGTCTTGCCAACACAGAAGTTGCCAGCAACTCTGAATACCCAAATTTTAATTTAGCTAAAGTGCAAAATAGTTGTTAATAATGATTTTTGGATTTGAGGAATTTAGCAGATTTTTTTAATGATCCATGCTAATTTACTGAGTTTGCATCTTAACATGTTTTATTTTGAAAATGTTAAAAAGGAGAGTAAAGTTAATGGGAGCCATGTTAGATTTTCATGTATATTTTTAAAATGCATTAGAAATGAGAATTAATAGATTTGTCATTACAAAAAAATTCTGTGATCTGATATTCTTCTTACCAACACATTGTTATAAAGTATACAATTATGTGTGTTATGTCTGTAATACATATTATATTTCACAGTTTGAGCAAAAGGAGGTTAAGATAATCACTGAATGCAACAATAATCAGTGAAGTACTGAATTTTAATTAGATTTTTGTATAAATTAAACTTCAGTGGGAAAAGAGGAATTTACTGAACAGAAATTTTTGTAACTGTTACAAGTAATTAAAAATAGGTATTTAGAACACATTCTATTTCTTAGGTAATACATGCTAATTAATTTGCTATCTTGAAGGTAATACTGCATTAATAAATACTTTTATCTAATACAATTTGATAGATTTAAGTTGCTTTAGTAACTGTGCTGCTTGTGAAAATATTACCCAAGCCATGTAGTTGATTATAAAGGCTTAACCCAGAGGCATATAGAAGATTTATTGGAATACTGAAGGGATGTACATAAGTACTTTCCATCCACAGTTATGCTCAGAAGCAGCCAAGAACCAGTTCAACTCTTAAACCAACCTTTTACTTGCTCTGATTTATTCTGGATGATGTAAGAGTTACACTAGTTTCAAGTCCAAAGGGTAAGATATGAAATGGAGACCATACATTGAGGGAGCCGTGTTTGTTTATCCTGGAGAAGAGGAGGCTCAGAGGAGACCTTATCACTCTCTACAAGTTCCTGAAGGGTGTTGTAGCCAGTGGGGATCGATCTCTTTTCCCAGGTAACCAGCAACAAGATGAGAGAGTTAACCTTGGCTGGCCGCCAGGTGCCCACAGTCTCGTTAACCCCTTTTTCCCCCCAAAAGTCAGGCAGGGGAAAAGAATACAATGTCAAATGGTGGGTTGAAGTAAGGCAGTTTACTAAAGCAAAAATGAAAGCAAAGCAAAGCCCATGCAAAAGCAAAACACTAATCTAATCTCTACTTCCCATCCGCGGCGATGACNCTCCCAAAATCCCGCCGTCAGTTGGGGAAGGGACACTACAGTCCCAGTGCTGTGCTCAGCAGTAGCCAAAACACTGGCGTATTATCAGCACCACTCCAGCCACCAATGCACAGCACAGCACTGTGAGAGCTGCTGTATGGGAAATGGGCTCCATCTCAGACAGACCCAATACAAGGACATAGCCTCAAGCTGTGCCAGAGGAGGTTCAGATTGGATATCAGAAGGAGTTTCTTCACAGAAAGAGTTGTTAAACATTGGAGTGTGCTGCCCAGGGAGGTGGTGGAACCACTGTCCCTGGAGATGATCAATTAAAAAACCGGATGTAACACTTAGTGGTCTGGTTGACAAGGTGATGTTCAGTCAGAGGTTGGACTTGATGATCTTAGAGGTCTTTTCCAACCTAAATGATTCTGTGATTTTGTAACTAGAAAGTTCCTGACCAGCCACTAAGGAAAGTCTTGTGAGATTTTTGCTGGGGAAGGCTGAGAGGAGGGGATAAGATATGTAGTACAGTGTTACTGCTATAGTAACTTTCTTACCTTTGTGTCTTTTTAAAATGCTGAAAATTGAGGCAAAGAAAACAGCAATGGAATTTAAGGTGGTGCAAAGATTTTAATATACTTTTTAAATATAATTCCTAGCAATATTCTTCCAAATGCAAATATTTTTCCAAACTCTCCTTTGCTATCAAGCTTACTTGTCAGTATCAGTGTGAATGAAACTCAAATAAAAGCTTTTAAAACTCTTCTCAAAATTGCTATTTCTTTTCTTCGTGCATTCATATGGCATTTGTATTTGAATTGGCTGATACAGAGTGACATTTAGTGTCCACTAGTGGTTGTTCAAATGTTCTGCCCAAGACACAAGAAAACAAATTCACTAGTCATTTGAGAAATATCCCACATAAATTTTTAGAATAAATGTTCATGATAGCCTGGAGATACTGTCTTTCTAACCTTAAAAATTGCACTGTATTAAATGGAGTGCTTGATATTTTGGTTAAAAAATTCTTTTGTCTTGTGGCAAAGCCATAGGGTTAGTGTTGTTTCTTGATTTAAAAAGAGAATTTGCTTCATCCTTATAATTTGAAAGGTTTGATTTACATTAGATCCGTCATACACAAAGTATTTTCACAGTTACAAAACTTGCCCATTATACTTCTTACGGGAATTTTCCTGGTGAAGCCCACATTATGTCAGTTCAGGTGTTTAATAATCCTGGTGATCTATAGTTTATGAACATAGAGTTCTTTTCTAACTAATGTTGCTTCTAGCTCAACCTGGGACTCTTTGACTCTCGTCTGTATTTAACCATGAACAATAATTAGCCAATTGTTATCTATAACCTAGACATTTCCATCTTTTGTGGATATGATGATTCTGCAGTGTCAATATGAGTTACTAACAATAGCTGACAACTGTGCCAACAGTAACATTGCTTCTACACTAAACAAGGAATAGATTGTCTGAGTGAGCAGACTCTGGTTTTTTTTCCCAATTGTGAAGTCTCAGTTCCTGCAGAGGTAGATGGGAAACTTTAAGAACTCTGAATAATTCATTTGTCTCCAGTAACATTGTATAAAAAGGTAAGGATACTTTGGTCTCAGCAGCACTAACAACTTCAAAGCACTATCAGTCTTGGGTTTCACAGTACAGATAATCCAGCTATGCTGAAGTCTGGTATTTTCTGTATGTCACCCATTCCTATGTTAGTGTAAAACTGTTTGCACAGATTGAAAAACGGATTGATCTTCTTTGCTTGAGAGAGGTAGAAAAAGGAGGAAAGAAAATGGTCTAATTGTCTAATGTTTTATATCATAAACTCTAGTTCAAAATTTTCTGTAGGAACCCAGAGAGATTGCTTACAGTCTATAATCTCCATTTCACATAAATGAAATAAGTTACAAGATTTAAAGCATCATTCAGAAGCATTTTGCAGTTTGTTTTAGAATAGAGCATGTGAAGTTAGAGACTAGTTAAATGCTGTAAGTACATTTCTCCTTATACAAAGATGCAACCTGCACATTGTAAATAACTGCTGAAGCCATTTAATAGTAAATCTGCTGTTAACTAAAACTGACAGAAAACTGATTTCAGACATGGAACAGCATCAGCAAAAGTAGAAGTGAATTAAACTCTTTAAGCCTTGTAGTGCTTATAAGAAATGCTAAAACCTTTCTACTACTTTCTCTTTATAAATAAATATACTTTCTCTTTATTATATAATAATACTTTCTCTTTATTAAATAAAGATCTTTCTAACTTCAGTATCTCAAGATGTAATTTCATTAATCATTAGGAATTGATCTATGCCCTACAAAATTACCCAGAAATTAAGATATAGTCTGCACTGAGAAGAGGCAAAACTCTTTTGTTTCTGTTCAAATTTTTCAACCTGTGTGTTAACGACTTTCTACCACCTTTATTCTTCTGTACATCACAGTACATCAGAACAGTACAGCTGGCACGTAGGAGCAAAGAGAAACACATAGACGTGGAAGCAGAAGATTAAAGATACTACCCAAAGGCATTTGTAGTCCAGAAATTAACATCTCACAGTTTGTGGAGTCAGATGCTTAGCAAAAATTGACATCAAACATGTAGCTCTGAGACTGTCATGTGAGAGTGCTGCAGGAAATGTCAAATGGAAAAATATTTAATGGCTGCTGCAGTGGAGTACAAGCTCAGTGCAAAGGCAAGCTATTTGTCAGTGCCATGTATTTGTCAGATCAATTTCAATAATTTTTCATGATCAGTTATAGCTTTCTTTTACCAGTTCATTGCACTTCAGAAAGCTAGTTACCGTCATGCCTTTTTTGTGTAAAGTTCAACTGATTCTGTTATTCTGTACAAAATGAAGAGCCCATTATTTGTAGTTTATTCTAGAGAACTGGAATGAGAGCCCAAATGGTATGCCCTGTAAGAGTCTGTAACATAGCAGGCATTTCAGCCTTAGAAAATCTAGAATATCTAGAAACCGTATTTTTCCAACATTCTCCTTGACATGCACAGTGCCGTGGAACATGAAGAGATTTAATGTGAGCTATTCAGGCACAGGGGGAATAAATCTTTTTTTCTACGGTATTTGAAATGGATTGTAAAGCTGATGCAAGGAATTGAAAATCAATAAATTATATAAAATCAATCTCAGCAATAGTATCAATTGATTCTATCAAATGATCAATAACAGCATATCAATTTTCAATTGAAAGCAGTTACTAGTATCTTTTTGTTAAGCACTTTAATCTGCTTTAAATGCAAAAAAAGTCAGTCCACTGATATCAAGTCAACTTGGCTGTGTCAAAACAAAATTTCTCACATATTCTTCTTATATTCTTGAAGTGTGTTAATTTAAAATTACTTTGAAATTTCAGTGTTTGGATGTCAATTTTTTTTTTTCCTGGAAATAGTGTTGGAGATAAATGTGCACAACAAGCATTTTTTGCATGGGATTTGCTAGGGGTTCACAGCTTTCTACTGTTTTCTGATTCTTCAGCAAGTTCTTTTTTCAGACTGTCTCATGTGATTTTTGTAACTTCCTTTGGAAGAAATCTCCTCAGGCATTTTAATAACACCTAGTAGCTTTTTCTGATTCACTTGGATGTTCTGCTTTTGCTGAAGAGCCTTTCCTTAGCAAGATATACTGATTTCTATATCTCATTTTTTTCTGTGAATATATGAGAATTCTTGGAAAGTTAAATATCTTGTCAAGATTTATCATGCTGTCATTTGAGGAGGCAGATATATTCCCTGTAACTCAGGTTATATCCTCTTGCCTTTATTATTAATTTTTTAAGAAAGTTTGCTTGTTTTTAATTTTTCTTCTTTATTGTTTTTAACAGGGATGTGAAAGCAAATTGCATGTCTAGATTCTATTCAAGTGCTATATTATAAACCATTATTATTCTGCAAATTCCCCTGAATAAATGTAATAGTTGTTGGACTTGCTTTTCTCTTTTCTATGCTTATATCAGCACTGAACCCTAGTGTTTTTCTTTACAGGCTTTCATAGTTTTAGCTCACAACTCAGAGCCTGCCTCTTCACCAGGTTCTTGCCCTCCTTATACTTTATAAGGAATATATGCAGAAGTAAATGACTCTAGGCTATACACTGAAAAAGTAAATTAGCACAGAGGCAATGTGTTACCTTATCTTTCTCTCCTTGGCGCTGTTGGGGCAGCTTTTTGAAATAGCTCCAAATTCTTAGTGTCCCTACTTGAAGACAAAGTCTTGCCTCTGCTTGTGTTTCGATGGACACAATGGTGGTGGATCCTCATGACCTGACAGAGTTACAGGCCACTTCTTACTCTTTTGAGGGCATCTGGCAGTGAAAACTGTTGGGGATGAAAGCAATACGTATGGGACTTTTACTTGTGTGAGGCTGCTGCTTGCAAATTGTCTTTAGCACTTTTATATTGTTTACTTTCCTCTGCTTCCACCTTTGCTATCCTTCAAAATCCCTATGAGAAGTACCATTCAGAATACAGAAATTAAAAGTATAAATCAACAAAATGGCCTGTGAGAGAAGAAATCCTAACACACCATTTAAACATCTTAACTTCCAAGCTACTGGCACTGATGCAGCAGTTCAGATACTCCTTGTTGCTGAAAAAAAAAGATTGTCAAAAGGGCTATCAAGAAATTTCTAAAGAGACAAATAGCTCAAAGAACAGAGATCTAATGGGAAGAAAGAAAAGGAGCAGGAAACATCTTGGTAAAAGGGAAGGATATGAAAATGACAAAGAAAATATTTAGAATTTAGAGTGCTAACAGCACCCACAAAAAAATTGCTGCATATTAAGAGAAAGTAAGTAAAGAGATTTAAATTGTGTTTCCTGAAGTGCAAGGGAAAGTAAGTCAAAGAGAAAAGTAATGGAAGAAAACATAGACTTCATGTCTGCAGGTATTTTATACATTATAATCTAGTTTCTCCTCTTGAAATGTGGCATGGAATTTGATGTAGTCAGGTTCAGACCAAAAGCTGCTTGCTTTTCTTTTGAAATTGTTCTTTGAGTATTATATGTTACTTAATTTTATGTGGGAAAGGAAAGTACTGCTACTACCTTGCCTTTACAGTGGTGGGCTAGGCAACAACCTGGTTGGTCATGGGTTTGCAGTGAGCGTCCTCATGGGAGAAAATCACTTGATCGAGTGTGCTAAAAAAAACAACCAAAGGAAAGAAAAAGCGGAGAAAAAATGTTGATCTCAAATCAAATTTCATCAATTACAATGCCTGTAGAAGTAACTTATGTTTTGTGATAACTCTTGTATAAAGATTACAGAGCTTTTTTTTCCTCCTCACATGCATTTTATAATACTCCAGTTGTTTAAATAGCTAATAGACTACTTCAGGTGTCTCTTTAGAAAGCACTGTCCTTTTCCATTTACTTATGTTGTTNAACCCCATTGACCCAAAAAACAAACTCATGAGAACAAAAAATTCCACTCGAAATTCTGTTCTAAAAAAATCCTGTCATTTCATGAAGTGCTCTGCATTTTAGACTGCCATAACTCTTGAGCCTGGCTAGTAACGCTATTCTTTCATCTTGTCTTGTGAGAGCTGGAGTATGATGTGATAAATAGATAGAGGTAGTCTTTAAGCTGCCAGTATTTAATGATCATCTGAGGGATGCTTGGAATAAGAAAAATTCCAAAGAAATTGTCATCCTTTGTAGGAAAATACTTTGTAAATGATCCTGTATACTACTTTTTATTAGATTAAGTATATAATCAGAAAACTTTTCTAGATCCAAAACTTGGATTGCTTTGAAGTCACAATTCAAAGGGAAAGTTATCTGATTGTTTTAGAAATGGGAAGTAAAATATTGATGGAAGTGCTGGTTCAAAGACAGTGCATGGGTTATGGACTGTCTCTTTGTCTGAGCTCCATGTGTATCTCTGTGAACTTGTAACAAGACAAATTCCTGAAGGCGAGGTTCTTCTATAGTTAATGAACTTAAAGTAAGTTTACACAAACTGCTTATTTTAGATCTATGAATTCTAACATTCAGCTGCAGTTCCCTAGAAGTACATGCTTTTATTAGGTTTCAGCAAATCTCAAAATATTCAAAAGCTGAAGACAGTATAGTTTAAGAAGTCTCTTTTTAAATACAGCTACATCTGTATAGGTTTTATTTCTGATAGTTGAGCAAAAAATTGTCAAGAACTTTCAAAATATGTTGTCAATCTGTCCATTTCATTACTTATTTCCTGCTTGTAATCCAGATAAGTAAACTCATGAGCAGTATAGATATGTATCCCCAAGTGAAAGAAAAATATGCTGTTAATTTTGTAAAATAAAAGGCTAATGCAAGTGAAAAAGAAATTATTCCCCTCGTATTTACCATCCCAGGCGTTCATGTCTCAGAATTTAGCTGTGATAATTAGCAAGTTTGTTTTACATTATTGCAAAAATATGTAACTAACTGGCAGGATTAAAAAACAAAAAATATGAACTTACTTTGATAATATGTGTTTAGGTTTAGGTACAAATATGCTATCCATCATTAGTTATCTATTAATATTCTCTTACTTCAAATGCTCTTGTAAATCATTTGATCAGGATACCACTCGCAGGGATTGCCAGCTATTCCATCCCATCAGACGATTCCTCCACCTGTTTTCCTTCTTGGATGGCAATCACAGGATGCAAATGGCCAGTTCTTCCAAGATATTTTCTAACATCTGGCTCTTAGTGGGCTTCTTACATGGCTGGGCTAGACATGCTGGAAAAACTTCTAAGCTATTCTCATCATGAAGTGGCTTCTTGGCCTCTTAAATGAAGTGTCCTCTCCAAGTATCCTTTGGATGTGAAATGATCTGCATGTTATATATTGCTGTTTTGATGGCTGCTGTGTTTCACATCAGAATGTGAAAACCTCAAAGACAAGAATTGTAACAAATAATGTCACAAACTATTGGAGTAATATGGATCAAAGTAATGGCAAAAGAATTTTAGATACCTTGACTTTAAATTGGAAATTGAAATTTGCTTTATGTGAGTTTTGTCTGTACGCTAATTTTTCTTTATTTCGTATATATTCTTGGGCTGTAGTTCTGTGTTACAAATAGATAACCAGGGGTGCCATATAGCCTCGTGTGATTTCAGGCATCCTGAAGGAGAATGTTTATCTATGAGTACGATTCAACTACATTTTTTTTTAATGGTTAAATGTGATGCTTAATATTCGAGATTGCAAAACATGTACCAGCCTAGTAGGTTAACAGTGGTAACAGGAAATCTGAAAATAGACAGCATATCTTTTTTTTAATTAAATTAACTTACTGTTACCTAATCACTTAAGTGGATGTGATAGTTCCTTGTAAAACAGTTGTTTTCTGCTTTTTCTCACTAATTATTGTCTTAGAAACTTAAGTAATCTTCAGAATGTCAACATTAACAGTACATTCATGTAAGAATGCCTTCTTGTAAAGAGGAACTTGGTTTTTATTGATGCAAATGAAAAAGATGAAATCCAATAATATGTTATGAGGACTGAGGCCATTTTCTAATTGTCCTTCTCTCATTCCTTGCTATAACGTTAGTGTTGAAAGGTATGTCAGCCTGAGGCAGGAATTCGCTATTTTTTATCATTGCTGAACAAGTAAAAGAATTTCTATATAATAACAAATAAGGTTTTTCATAATTAAAATTCTTACAGTTTGGATGCTTCTCTGGTCAGATGGAAAAACACAACTCAGAATCAGCTGAAATACTGTGCAGAGATTAAATTTCTTCCTCTTTTTTTTTTTTTGTTTTTTTGGTTGTGTTTTTCGTTTTGCTTTACTACTTTATTTGTGTCTATATTTTACACTCGATGTTATATATTTGCTAAAAAGGGCATTATTTGAACTTTGACTTCTATTTTTACAGATACAGAATTCCCAAGTATCTGATCTTCTTGTCCTGTGTCTGGAAAATTAAAATTAGTAGATACAATTAATCTGGACATAAGAATCTTGGTAATTCCCTGACAAAAGAAAAATTTACTTTCCTTTTAGTCAGTGAGCCACAGTTCAACATATTTTCTGATATGGCTTGCAGTGCAGTGTTCCTGAATATGCCATTTCAAAATATGTAGCAATCTTGCCATTTTGCCTGTTCTTTTAGGAGAGTTCAGCAAACTTGTTTCTTAAACCAAGAGATAGAAATAGATTGGAGAGTGTGTAGACCATGCACTGCAAGTTAGGAGGAAAATGTGTCTATGCTGAAGAAAGGCGAAGAAAGGAAAATAAAGAGTAGCTGGAAAGTTCTTTGTGAGGCTTTGTTTTGGAGTACCTGTGTGGTTCCTCTGTTTACTCTGGAACTAATCCTGGCTTGAGACTCACTGGTCTGTGTGAGGAGCCCTCAGGACCTGCTGTGCTGTACAAACAGATTGGCATGCAGACTTGCAGAGTGCTTGTGCAGCAGCATTGTTTCAGCAAAGCCAAAAATTCCTTTCAGCAGTACAATGCAAATTCAGGATCACCTTAACTCTCAACTTCTGCAGTATTTGGTTGAGTTTTGGCTGAGTTCTTTTTTTCTTTTTTTCCCTAAAAGTTTTTGTGTGTAGGAGTGAATAAGTATGAATGCAACTAATAAGTTTGATATATTGCAAAATTTCATCAACATCTTTTAAGAAACAGTGACCTTGAATCTTCACCTTGGTCACAGTTCATTTAAAAGTGGAAAAGAGAGACTTCTTTCCTTGTATGTCTTCCTTTTAAGAGTTGAGTAGAGTAGTTGCGTTACAGCAGCTTTACTAAGTAGTTTGGAATTCCTGTGAGGCAAGGATATGGGCAATATTCTACCACTCCAGAGCAGCAGTGTGTGTTGATGGTGAGCTATATTTTGGTAATCTAATGTGAATTACGGTAGTTTTGATAACCTCAGACTTGTGAGAAGAAACTAGAGTAAAACTCAGCACATATGCCCTACCACTTAGTACACCATTAAAAAGACCAGAAACAAACTGTGGAAGATAATTGTTCAGAGTGAAATTTTCCCCCTTCCTCCAAATAAGGTGAATGCTTCTTCATTAAATGAAATCTTGGGGAAAGGGTTGTGTCTAGATTAAACAGCCACAGATTGCTTGCATATTGATTTGTTGGAGAGAGTATCATGAATTTACCAAGTTATTTGAATGCTAAACATTGCAAAAAATAGGCTTTTAAGTAAAAGCAATTATCAAAGTCATGTCCATTATAAAATTCTATTCTGTGCACTTGAACAAATCTCTGTGTCAACTAATATTGCTTTGAAATGCACCTCACTCACATTTGCAAGTAAACAACCAACAGCTACTCCCTCTGCCTGAAATAAAATAATTCCACCTGGTTGAAGGCTTATAAGCCCCACGTGGGAACTTACATTGTTGGATCCTTACTGTTATCCATAGTGTGTTTCCTTACAGTTTCTTCTCTTTCAGAGTGGTATGTTTTTAAATAGGTGATATTTTTTACATCTAATGCACTTTTCATAATTTCATACTGCTTTTTGAGTTTATAGGCTTGTTAAAATGTTCCCAGTTATTCCTTTTTATTTGCAGAGCACAGAAAGAGATATTCTCCTACTGTGTAGCCACACAAATAGCTGTCCCTTGAAAAGTTAACTTGTTTGAAGTTACATAGCAGAGAAAAAAACTTTTGTAAATGAAATTTATGTATTTGCTGCAAGGTATAAAGACTGTTCTTGAAAATTACTAGCCATTAAAGTACAACCACTCTATGGTTTGAACTTATATTCCCATTAATTTACCTCCCCATAAGAAAAAAATGAGTGGATGACACCAGAAGCAGTTTTCAGCATTGCTTTTCCAAATATTCTTCCAGAATAGTACTATTATTGAGCAATTAGAAATGCTTGCCTCTCTTTTTACATTGTTTTTGCTTCATGGGTGTCGACGCTGGAATTCGTTCATTGACTTAATGTAGAACAAGGTTATGACTTCATTCCTGAACTGTAAAAAAGTGTATACAGACAATTTATTTTTTTCTTAAAAAACCCCAAACCAATAAATATAGGAATGCGGTAATATTCAGAGTTGAAGCAGCTAGTGTTCCTGTCTGTAAGCAATGTATTTGCTTGGCTGCCTTACCGCCTGTTGGAGCTAAGCTATACTGAGGTTTACAGAGGAGGGGAAGATTTTTGCAGGACCAAGACCTCTATGCTGAAGGAAAGGTGTCATGAGTGCTGAAAGGGTGTTATTGCAGCTTTGTGCTCTCTGAATAATCCAGTCAAAGCAAGGACAGCCTTTTTCCTGTGTATAAGGATGGTTAAGGGATGCTTTGTCTTTGTAAGAAGGAGCGAATGTGGAGCAGATGTGCAGGATAACACCTTGCTCTCCTTTCTGTTTCAGAGCTCAGTTCAATAACATGCCAACCTTGGTCGAGTTCTTGGCAAAACCAAAGTTTAGTTATAAATCCTGAAACCAACTGATTTCTCCATTTACATATGTTTACAAAGGTCGTTGGTGTTATGATTTTCTATCCAACTATGTAACATTAACTGTTCCTGTAAATGACATCAGGCTCATTTTCTCATTATACATGCTTAATACTTAGATTTCTGTTCGTAAACATTGCTAATTAAACAACAGCTAAACAAATCAGGTATAAATACAGGAATTACTGAGTTCTGTTGCTTTGGCA
This sequence comes from Serilophus lunatus, assembly GCA_013399895.1. Lineage (NCBI taxonomy): Eukaryota > Metazoa > Chordata > Aves > Passeriformes > Eurylaimidae > Serilophus > Serilophus lunatus. Next base: position 492,839 of record VXBA01001894.1, on the reverse strand, counting down.
TCCTTGATAAAATCTTTAGGATTTTAGTTTAGCAATCGGTGATTTCAGACCATTTTAAGACAGTTGTGAGGAGGGTGATATTTGTCGGCTTGGAAAATCTTCAGATCTTGACTGTGTCACTTCTTTATAGGAAGGAAAAGGCTAGATTTTTTTCAGACTCTCGACTAAGTTTAGGGTGGAATCCAATTTGCTTAAAGTTACCTCTTTAGGTGTTGGATATTTCATCTAAATTAGCCATTGGGCATATTTGTATGATCCTGGAGAGTAGCTGCTGCAAAGGATTATTCACATCAGAATAAAATGAGCAAAGTTACACAGTATCAACAGCCCTCTTTAGGCCACATCTCTGAGAAGTTGAGCCATTTGGACATTGCTGAAGGAAAAGACACAGTGGTTTTTAGAATTGATACAGTTATCATTTTTGTAAAACTGAAGTAGGAATAATCCTCCTGAAGCCAGATAATTCAAAACTTACTTGTATTAACCATATTTTTCAAGAAAAAAAGTGACACAATAAGTCTTGCTGGTTATTCTGAATTGGCGTTTTGTTCTACTAATGTAAGACTCTTATTTGAGCTCAGCCTGGAGGGTTTTCATAGTGGCTTTGACATGCTGATTTAGAAAAATAGCTGAGTTTTCTGTGCCATTTTATATAGAGTCAGCCAGATACATAATTTCTGTAAGTACATTGTTAGCTTGTAATAAATCAGGACCTTACTTGACTTATGAACCTCATAAAGATGATCACAGAATTTTTGTCTGTAAAGTCTTTATTAAGTAATTTAAAATCTTACCCCAGTGAGAGCCCTTGCTTGGTCTGATGGTGTGCTAATGTTATGTTGCCTTCCAGAGACAGCAAATGGCATAAGGCAATGCTGCTAAAGATCTTAATTGTCTTAATACATCCTGGTGTTCTTTAATGCCTCTAAATTAATTATGCATTTTAATATTGTTATTAAGTCTTGAATTGCATTACTTCAGCAGAAACATAAAGTTAATATGTTTGTGTACCATAGGAATGAAAACACCTTTGTTTTTAAGGATTATTCCCTAACATTGCAATTATTCAGTAAACGCCTAGTTCAGAAGGTTCACAAAACACTTTCCTCATGTGCTCTGGGGGGCCACTGAGTACCTTATATGTAACTTGCAATAAAAGACCAAAAGCAACAAAAACAAGATGCCTCAGAAAGAGAGTACAATAAATGAAGTCTATTGCCACTAGCTTAAGTCCCTGTAGAAGCAGAAAGTATGTTAAATAAAACAAATTTGTAGGAAAAACACTGTACCTCGTATTCCAGGGAAAGGCAATAATAAAAAAAATTCAAACCCAACAGTGCCTGCCAATCCAAACTGCCTGCTTTTCTTCTTACCTTCAGATTTAGTTATTCACTGAAAGATATTTTATGTATGTTATTTTATTTTTTACAGAATCTAGCTAGGTACCTGAAAGATTTAGTATTTCTGGCAGCATTGGTTTACATCACTTTGAGACTGGTCTGTTATGGTTAACCTTTTCTTGAAGAGGAAAATGGTTTTCACCTCTGCCTGTAACTGGAAAGAAAACAGCTGTGAATCCTCTCTAAGATATCTGATTTTTCTGAAATATTTAAAAATCTAAGTCACCTCCAGTCACATCATCTATCAAAAAACCTGCGTAATTTTCTTTGCTTCCCAAAGCATCACTGTGAAAACTGTATATACAAGAAAAACAAAATCATTATGCTTTAGGGAATATCAGTTGTACTGTATAGAAACAACACTAATGCCCTTTGATTAAGTTGAAATACAGAAAGAAACATACCTAGGTTGAGCCGGTAGTTATTCCAGCTAGAGAATGTTGCTGGTGTTCTCAAGAGAAACATGTACTTTTATATTTTGTCTGTATGACAGCACTTTCATTACTGTAGTGATCTGTGAAATCACAGAATAGCAAAGCAGTGCTGCAACACAAAAGTGTCTTCTCTTATGATACAGCTTGTGGAAGTCAAAGCCTACGTACCGTGCACAGACCTGGCCTGCACTAATTCTCTGTCCTGTTTCGGGTATGGGCCATTCTGCTCTCTTCATAGGTACATCCCATTAGAGCTTAATCTCATGTATCACTGAACTTATATACTTCTGGAGTCATTTACAGTGTTTTACTCATCTGGTAATTGTATATCTGTAACAGATGTTGATTACTACTGCCCTTGGTCATAATCAGTGCCAAGCTTTTCCTAATACTCAGAATGAAATAAATCCTGTGCAAAGCCCAACCTGTATTATCTGAACAGAAGAATTAAACGTGATACAAAAGCCACTGGCTTCTTTACCCTGAGCTGTCTGTGTAGTTTTAGTAAAACACTGGGATGATGTAGTATACTGTGTAACTTTGGGAATCTGATTTGTTGATTAAATTGTGAATTTAGTGACAGTGTGGCGTGACACAAGAGTTTCATGTCAGGGTTTTTTTCTTTCCATGTATCATTCCATGTTGATTTTTTTCTTCCTCCTTTCTCCCTACTAGTCATAAGTTGTTTAACTTTTCAGTTTGTATCAACATTCAAACAAAATTCAAGATAAAGATATAGCTGAGCTGCTTTTTTCAAATATTGAAGTCCTGCAGACTAATTCAATGCAAAATTAATAACAGATCTTTAACTTCAGCTGCACAGAAAGCCGTACTGCAAGTGATATACAGAGGTTTACAGGTTTTCAGACATGAGCAAAGGCATGTTACAGTCCCAAAACATATTTATGATGTTCCTTTGTAGGTGGTCAGGAGTACTTACCTGCAGTGAATCTTTCTCTTGGTTTTTGCTCCTCAGGTCTGATGCTTGTTTGACTTCTTGCAGTAGCAGAGAAAAACAGCAATCAAGAAGCTACATTCTTAGCAAAAACTTAGAAGTCAAGCTCAGCAGCTTTTCGTACATTGGTTTGTGTTAGATGTTGCTGTAGTCTGAAAATGGTACGTAACTCTATGTATTCAGTCCTAGGGCTGAAGTACAGTTAGGCTTTTATGCAAAGAAGTGCTATCTTCCTGTTATGCACTAAAACCAAGATCTGTCCCTTTCAACACTGGCATCAAAGGGAGCAATGACTGTGAGACCATGCAAAACTGTCCTTGTTGGGTAGTGGAAGCCTCCCAATAAAGGCTGGGGTTGTGATCCACATAAATTTCTTGGACATTTTGTACTGTTTTAGCTCAGTTGGTTAGAGCATAGTGCTAATAACACCATAGTTACAGTTTCAATCCATTTATGAGCCATTCATTTAAGTTTTGGACTCAATGATCCTTGATGATCCTTGTCAGTCCCTTCCAACTCAGAATATTGTGTGATTCTCTATCAGGCTGTAGCCTATGGAAGTTACTTTGGAACTGCCAGAAGCAGCCCATCAGGGCACTGTCTCATGGACCAGAGCTGCTCAGTTGCTTCTGTGGTGACACAGGATAACATGGTTGGAGTGTTGGTCAGCACACGACATCTCCTCTCTGCCACTTCTTCCTCATGTTGCTCTCTGTTCCAGCCTGCTGTCCTTCAGGATGAACATACTCCAGCTTAGGCTCTCTGTGAGCCACAGGTCCTGCAAGACATAGCCTCCTGCATGGACTGCCCATAATTGCTTAGCTCCTTTCTAAAGATATTTTCTCCAAGGCACTTCTTGTGGGGCTGCAGGACTCATCCATGCCCTGTGGTAGGTACCTTGGAGCCAGCTGGAACAGGCTGCACCCAGCGTGGCACAGCCCCCATCTCTCCTCACAGAGGTCCCTGCAGCATGGAAATAGACACCCAGAGCAGAGGTAAATCCAAGGCCTCCTAGCTGATTTTATTTCATTATTTCATGTGTCGCTTGCACTGGACCATTCTATCAGTGATGATATGTTTGCTTTTGTCCCTGGGGCATGCAGGGCTTTCTTCCTTCTCTTCTCAGGGACCCTCTGGGTGCCTGGCAATAGCCACAGGAGATGGTGTGGACACTACTGTCACAGTGTTCCATGTTCCTGCCCACTGGCATGGAAAGACACCTGCTCCATAAGAGCTGAAATTGAGGCTGGAGCTGGGCAGGTGTCCACATGCCATGTTGTTGGCTCTTCAGGGCTGTGCTGTGGGAGCTGTCAGTTTTAGAGCCGGTGGGTGTATGGTTAAGATGGTTCTGGCCTCAGGCCAAACCTTCACACTATAGCATTTTTTTAGAACAGTTTCTGAGCTGCAAGGGTTTAAAATTATTCTTTAATTTAAAAAAAAAAAAAAAAGGAAATAAAAGTAAATTTTCTTCAGTTTTGCAAATAGATGTAGTGCAACTTCTTAGATAAAGAGGTTTAATTCCAGTAAGATGCAATTACAGCTGTTGTTGGGTCTGTAACTCTTGGGTATTGAAGGAGCTGGACGTTCAATATTTCAACATCTTTTACTTTTGCCCAGCAACATAATTTGATATGTTTGAATATAAAAGCTGCATTGAATCCACTGTCTGGGTTTATTTAAGGGGTTGGTTAAGGTCTGCATATACATACTGTTAAGTTTTTTTGACATAGAAGAGTGGATTTTGGTGAGTGTGGGAGATAATTGCAGCTCTTGCCAACAGCTTATCTCTTCTTTTTTGCTTAGAAACATCTTCATTAATGCCATCATTTCTCATCAGAAGTTTCATTAAGACATTCATTGTTAATTTTGTGTATCCTTGATACGAGCTGGAGTTTAGAAAGAAATTCATGAATACTGAGAATTTTCCTGTACTGCCTGGCAGACACTGTTAGGAATAGCCAAATTATGGAACATTTCCTACCTGGGTACCCCAGTGAACAACCAGCACATTTCCATTAACAGACTTACCATCCCTTTTCAAGAGAGTCCATCTGCTTCCAACTGATAAAGCAGTGTATTATTCACTGCACATTCAGCTGCATCATGTAATAATTCAAAAATTTACTTATGCTTTCCCACTCTCAGATTTAATACAGCAGACATGTATCTTGTGCATATAAGTCACACCCAAATATTTCCTCAAATGATGAAATTTGTAATGTTTCATGAGTTTTCTTCCCCCTACCCCCGTTTAGAGTAATCAGGGACACTGAAAAACAGGCAGAAACATTATCAGTTGCAGAGATAGGTGGAGAAAAGGCTCTCAGTAGGAGGGTTATGAATACCTTGAAACTTTGGAGTAAGTGTTAATAGTGAAACCATGTAGAAGATATGGAGCAGTATATCTGCTCCGAACATCTTTTTCATGTAAGGCTACCTTCCATGAGAAGGGGTATGTGGTTTTTTCCCATTTATATATATATCTATATATCTATATATATAGATATATCTAGATAGATAGATAGATAGTTACATACATACACATAGATGTAGTGGATCCTAATCTCACTCTAAATGGCTGGATAGATCAGAATATTTATGTGCACTAAACAGTGGATAAAAGGGATTTGTAGGAATAGTTATTACTGTTATAGTAATAGTTAATAGTTATACTAAATTATGGCCATGAAAAATGAACACTTGGAATGGGATTCATTAAAACTGATTTAGATGTGATGTCTAATGGTGGACATGAAATACACCTAAAGCTTACTCACCTCATCTTAGGGCTAGCAACTAAAATATATTAGCTCTGTTAAATAGACTGTTGATGTGGCAGCTTTTCCTGTGTTGACTGTGCAGAGTCTGTACAGCTCAGGGGTAGATGCCTGTAACTCAAGTTAAGTGAGACCACTTCCTAAATTATTAATGCCAATAAGTGTATACCAAACAGTAAGCTTCTTGGTTTGGTCTGTTTAACCATTATTATCTTTTAATGTCATCTAAAATGATACATGACATTTAATAAATTTAAGTGTAAAAAATAATCTTTGTCAGAGATGATAGAAGTCAGGCATCAGTAAGCACCTGAAGGAATAAAAATCTAAGAGAGATTCTAATCACATCTCAAATTTTAAAAAGCTTTTGTGGTTATGTGTCAGATACCTAGAAAATATTAGTAACAAAAAGCAGCTAGATTGAAGGACTGTCCTAGTTGTGGGGGTTTTTTCTGATGTTTTCCTTATTATAGCATCTTGTCCTACTGATTATATTCAGACACTGTAGTGCACTTCTGAAATGCTTTATGCTGAGCAGATCTATCTGAGTATTTCCATAACAGCCACTCAACTTTTCCAGTGAAACACTGAAGTCACTATTCTGAAGTGAAACAAATGTGATATGTCTAGACTGAGCAGTTTTTGAGCTATGAGACTACCAAATTTAAAATCATACCATGCTCCTCTGAACTTCAAAACAAAATTAAGGCTTCTAGTTACTCAGTATCTAAAACAGAGTTAGCTAAGTCATTCTATGAATTGACATCTCTTTGACAGGAACATTGGCTTAATTCAGGATATTAATGATTAATTTTTATCTCTGTTAAACTATTTTCAGTCATCCTGAAAATGTAAAAGCTGACATGTTGAATGAACTTGTGTGGTATTAAATTTTTCCCAGCAAATAAATTCTATTTTGAGCTAGATGTTGCATGTTTTCCTGTCATATCAGTGGAGAGGTGCTTTTCAAGTGAATATTCCATCTTACAATCCAGCTTTGATCTTGTCTTGATCCAGAATGAACCTAACCTCTTTTTAACGAGATCCAGTGAAAAAAAGTGCAAGGCAGAGATACTTGTTTTAGCTTGCAGTCTTTTTATGTCCAAAGTATAAGAATCAGAGTATTTTCTGGCCTTTAAGGTTCATTGGAAATAGAACCTGCAGATGATGATATTGTAATATGCCTTTTTTTCTATTTTTTTTTAGTCATCTTAATCATATTCATTTAACTATTAGAAGTGACTTTTATCTATGTAGGTACATCTATATGCATTTTTTGAGGATGACAAACATGATGTGTAATAGATTTGATTTCAGCAAGAAAATACAATTATGTAAATAAGTTAAATTTTTGAAACTTTTTTTTTCCTCACAACAAGGCAATAATTACCCAAAGTTCATTTAAAAAAAAACACCAACCCATGAGATCACCTTTCTCTCTTGATACACACTTAGGTGAAATGCTTCACTTTTTATGTAAAAAATTTTACCAGTCTGTGAATTTTATTTCTTATAATGAGGAATCCTTTTGGTGAAACACAGGAACTCATTTTCTCAGTGTCAAATCAATGACTGTAGATATGTCTTCTCAAATAAGCAGAGCAGAATTCCCTGTATCAAGTTTCACTTTCCACAAAAGTAGTTCTCTTACTTAAAGGCCTTTTGTGACACTCTAAAGTGAGTTTTTATCAAAAATAAATAAAAAGTTAAAGGCAGCACGCAAGTGTTCTTCTTGTTTTAAATGTGTGTTCTCAGGAATGTAGGAAAGGAACCATGCAAGTCATACAATGTGATTTTCAGTCATATGCCTGGAGCACCAAGCACCTGCCTGTCCAGACAACAGCATCTTTTAAGGTATTGTAATCGCAGATGTATTTGTGGTGCCACAAATTACAGTCCCCTCCTCTCTATTGCATGCCCACAGGTGCAGAGCGTAACTCAAATTCCTTGGTTGTGCTACTTCCCAAACCATGCCCAAGCTAAAATCCTGCTAGGACTAATCTCACAGTTTTATAATACAGATTGAATGTCAATGCCTAGAAGCACTCCTCAAATTAAATTTTCTAGCACAGAGTATTTGAGGTCAGAGGTGGCTGATGTTGGCTGAAGTAGTTCCAGGACTCATGCTGATTACTGGGGTCGTGTTTTGGCAAGTTTGTTGACATGGTTGCTTCAAATGAACTTGATGTTCTGCACTGTTCTAAGCTGAATTGTCAACTGGTTTTGATTACTGTTCATAAAGAATGGAGTTTATTAGCTTTGCATCTGAATATACAAACAGCACAAACTTATTTGAGACTTAGTTTATTGTAAATTAAGGCAATGAATTCCAAAGCTCTGAGTCAGACCTTCCTTTGTTAAGGAGGTAAAACTGTATCCTTGATATTAATGGCATAAAATTAAAATATGGTACAAAATTACTCAGAAGAAATTTTTTTATTGATTCTAGCTTGAAAAACTAATTTAATAATTAGTTCATTGCTAACTAAAGACATAATAACTTGATGATAGGAAAATTATTAAAATTCCAGTTTTAATTGTCAGAATGTAATTCCTCAACTAAAATGAGGCTCAACTAACTGAAAAAGGCTTCTCTTTTCAATTGTTTTGTGGTTTAAAAGTTTACAGTGCCTTAAAACTGACTTGATTATGAAGCAGACTTTTTAAAATTATTTTTCCTCATTGATAGTGTAAATGAAAAATGTTTTTAAATTTTTATACTTTCTGTATAAAAAAATAATGGAAAAATTAATTTTTTAAGCATTTAAGAGTTTTTAAGTGTAATTATCATTGTTTTTTCATGTCGTTGACAATATGGAAGCCTTTCACTAAGGACCTTTAGGGACCTCAATTATACAAAAATTGGTACATGCTCTTCAAATTGAAGTTTTACTGTGTGAGTGAATTACTAGGATGTAGATTCACTGCTGCACCACTGGAGTGAAGTACTAAAATCAGAGCTGCTCTTTTGAAAAGTCTGGAACCATCCCTTCCTGAGCCAGGAGATCAAGCTCTCCCACCAAAGGCTCCATGACGTCATTACAGATGTTCTATGTCACTTTATAGAGTGAAAACATTTTCCAGGCAGGAGGTGGTTGTGCATGAGCTTCCTGGCTGCTCCTTGCCTCTTTCTGAGAGTTTTGCTTTCTTTGCACAGTGACTCTCAGTGCAGACACACTTCCTTGTGCTGAGCTCCCTGTGCATTGCCTTTCTGGGAGCAGTGGCAGGAACAAAGCCTTGGAGCAGTGGTGTAATGATTAGGCCAAGAAATGCCTTGGAAAATAAGTGTTTCAGGAAGTGGGTTTGAAGTGATTGTCTGTCATCTAAATGTAGATCTGGGCTGAGAGGGTATCAAAGCCTGCTGCTGTTGAAAGGGTTTGCCACACTGACATGTCCAGGTTCCTTCTAGTTAAGAATTACTTGGAACTGTTTTTAAGAAAAATAATGCATATTCTGGCCATATTTAATCTGATTTTCTTTTCTTTCATTCGTTGAAATACAGCTTCTCTTGTTTAAGGGGGTGTTCAGATTTATTTCCACTCTAATGCATTTTACTTCTTGACTGTGTAGAGTTAGTGGAGGGAATAGCTGTCTTCCAGAGGAGTGTTTTACTGTCTGAAGGAGAGTGGCTAATGGTGTGTCAGAGTGTTGTTACAAATGCTGTATTAGTGTGCAACAATGTATATGGGTAGTAAATGTGTATTTTCTTCCATCCCGAAAATTACCTGGAATATAGTCTTAACATTTTTTGATAATAGTCTCAACCTTGTTGTTGTATTGGTTTTGATGTTGGTTTGGTTTGTCTTTTTTTTCCCCTGAGAAACTAGCAAATCTAGCAAAGCCCTATCTGCCTCATTTTTATAACACCTAGGAGTAAAATCCCTGAGTTCTGGTAAAGGTTAAGATGCTGAGCAAACATCTGGAACATCTTGATTCAGATTCACTCTTCTGTGTTTTCAAGGTGGTCTTGAAGCCTTAGGCTGCAATGGCATGTAATAAATGGGATAATAATGGCACATGGTTCTACTAATTATAAATATTATTAGATAAAATATGATATATAATTATATCTTATAAAATATTTACTATATTTTATACATTTATATAATATAAATATATTATGCATCAAATATAATACTGTGATTAATTGTGTATATTATATATGAAATGCATATATGATATATAAAGAAATAGAACATGTTAATTCTTCTCCTGGACTTCTGACTTCAGAAATTTACAACTTCTGCAGAGGAAAGAGGCTTTTTTTACATTTTAATTATTAATATTTCTTCTTTCTATCTCAACTTTTAAAAGCATGAGTATATTAAATGAATCTGAAAATATAATATATGGGGTATATTAGAGGGTTTATTTTTCTAGCTCTCTCTACATTTTTACATGAAAAATAGCATTTCAAATCAACTTTCTAAATTGGTTGGCTTGAAAGATTGCATAATTTGGGGAAGAAATGGAGATCCTGGTTCTTAATTCTGCCCCTATATCGAGCTGCTCCTGGGTGTGAATAAGCTCAGCATCCCATCTTCCTTTGTGCCTGAAGGTGCCAATTTCCAGATATAATCCAGACAAGTTTGTTCTGCTGACTTTTAATAAGAATTTCCCCAGGAAAGTGGTGGATCCCCCCCACATAGGGCACTTTTAGCATTTGACTGGACAATTTGCTGGTCTATGTTGTCAAGACTGTGTTTTTGCCAAGAAAGTTCCAACCTGATATTTGTTCATTCTATGACTATTTGTGCTGTCTTGGAGAAACTGTTATCTTCACTCCAATTTGGTTACTGGGTTTGAAAAAATTATCTGAAAATACTGTGACCATACATAGCCCTTTGGAGGTAGGTGTGAGCAGCCCAGAGGCTTGTCAGTACCATCTTATTACCACTGCTCCAGATCTCTGTGTGGTAAATGCATGCTTGACTTGTTCTATTTTCAGCTAGGTGTCCCGGATTTAAAAACAAAACAAAACAAAACAAAAACAAACCACACACACAAAAAAACCCCAAAAAAACAAAAAAACAGAAAAAGGAAAAAAACATTCAGCAATAGAAAGTATTAATAAATTTTTTCTCCTCTTATTCCAAAGGAGGCCTTTTGATTTACGTATCTGTGCCTCCCTATATTTCTGTAATGTTTTAATAATTTTTCTGCCTTTTGCTTTGTTCACAGCCTACATGGTGACACACTACCACTTTTGTTTGCAAAAGAGGAGTTCACAGAATTACTCAGTGTCTGATCCAACTAGCCACTCTGATGATCCTCACTGGACCATGTAGGTAAAATTCAAAAAGCCCTTCACACTGTATCTTTGAAGGTATTCAACATACTGAGAAACAGGTGATTTTTGGAAACAGTGCTCACTTTGTAGAGTCAGGATCTTTTGTAATGTATAGAATATAATATTATTTGTTAAGGCCCTGCAACTTTGTGATGTATCTTATCATCAATAGATGCCCAGAAGTAGACTGTCATATGTCACAATGTGTTTGGTCCTCTTTCCACATCTATTTTAAGTAGTTGTGGGTGCTGGCAACACTATGATTCCTGTCATTCCTGTAGGTGTGCCTGAGCTAACTTTAGTAGCAGCTGCAGTGGTGAAAATTTCAGCCTACACACAAAACCCAGCAGAGAAATTAATAAATTTTGAAACAGCTTTTAACCTGGAGCTTCTTGTTATTACAGCCACACAGCTAGCAGAATAAGAACTAGCCAGATAAGAGCTAGGCTGAATAAGTTTATATGCATGAACCTCTATGTTTGTCTTAGGAGGAGTAGAGGAGTACCATGGTATTGGTGATCAGGAAAACAATGTCTTCATGTTCTTTCTGTTGACCATTTTGTGCTTCTGCACACACGTTGAGGTTTTCTATGAATTGCAGACAAAATAAAAAAATTGAGCCAATATTTAATTCCCATAATTTCTCTGCAGAGTAATTCAGTCTTGCTCTAGAAGAGGCAAAAATCCAACAATTTCAATTCAATTTCCTGAAAAGTGTGGTTTTCCTTTTTGTTTTGATATTCTGGCTACATCTAGTTAGAACAAGTCACCCCCCTATGAGCAAGCTGAATAGGCAAAGAGCTGAACTGTTCTGATTAAATTGCCAGCATTTATTATTTCTTGACTGCTTTCTGCCTTGTATACTATGCTGTTTTATGTCTCAGTTGCAGTGGCATTTCAAATAATTTACACGATTTGGTAAACTACAGTGTTTCTGTCTATGTTATAGATGTTTCTTTTATATTCCTTACACATTCTGTAGAAGTTCCACCGTGGTTTGCATTTCTAATTTTGTGAAAATGAGCTGCAAATTTGTATAAGTAGCAGTAGTTTAGATGGCCTGTATTTACATACAAGTTGGCACACTCTTCTCACATAGAAAACATCTCTCCTCACGTACTTGCTTTAGGCATCTTGACACTGACACTTCATTGTGATTGTTTCTGAAGTGTCTTGAGATTTCAGTCATCCAGTTGGGTCTGGAGAAAGCTAACTAAGTCATCTCAGGAAAGCATTTTCAGACCATATCAGCTGAATTTTTATGACTTCAATTCTAACAGGTGTCTCAGATGAATCCTGAAACAATGTATACTTCTGTTTTTGTGTCCAGAAATTATGGCTTGGTATATTGCACCCTGTTATACTGCTGGCCATATTCAGTTTCAGTTGATTTTGCTTTTCGTATTGTTGACCATATTCTAGCTTTAATCAGGTGCTTTTGCAAGTATTTTGCATAAGGGGAAAGGTTGTGGATTTAGACTTTTTTTTTTTTCCTCCCTTCTGGTTTAGTAGTTAAATTTGTCATAGTTTGTGAGTGGGTTTCTATCTCCAGACTGGAGAAGAGATTCATAACCTCTGTTGTGAATACCCAAAATCTTCCCTGGTTGTATCTAATGGTGAAGAAAGCTGTCCCAAAAGACATTTATTACACCGGAGAGGATATGTTTCTCTAAGGAGAATGTATTTTCTGTAGATATCAATGGTACAGCTATTTCCATGCAGGAAATTTTTTAATTGATTGCAAATTTCAAAGTACCCCAAAGGAACTGGAATTGAACTGCGTACAGTTTCAGTTTGAAAGTGGCAAATACCTAAAGTAATATAATTAACTTCTGGAAATTATGTTATAGTCCACATCTCTCTTCCTGTACTTCACTTAGATGCTGATGTGACAGTGGGGAAACTGAGCAAATTATAAAGGGTTAAAGCACCAATTCATATAAGCCATTTTCAGAAAAGCCATAGATTAATATCTGTTGGTTGTTTTGTTTCTTTCCTGATAATGAATTACTGGCAACAAAACCATTTATGAAAATAAACCTAATGGTTTGGTTTAGACTTGCGCTATATGGTCATGCTACCTCTTAGGGGACTATAGCTATAAAGAAATAGTAGAAATAGAAAGTGATTGGTGATTGGAATGGGCTGCCCAGGGAGGTAGTGGAATCACCGTCCCTGGAAGTGTTTCAAAAAGACTGGATGTGGCGTTTAGTAACCATGGTTTAGTTGATGAGGTGGTGTTAGGTAATAAGTTAGACTTGATCTCAGATGTCTTTTCCAACCTAGTTAATTCTGTAATTCTGTGATTCTCTAATTTATGTGGCTATAATGAGTTCATGCTGTAAGCAGTTGCACATTACTTACTTGCCTAGTCCCTTTGAAGAGACTTGGTGTGGTGTTATTTCAGAAGTATCACAGCTTAGACTATTGTATATCTGTGGCTGGCATGTTGAGCTAAAGGGTCTTTAAAAAGATAATCAATGGCCAAAATTAATTTTCTAGACCCAATTTCCTCTTTGTGTCTAGTTATTTAACCAACTCTATGCAGTAGCTATTGATTTTAAGGAGCACACATAGACTAGGATTCTATTTATTCATTCATAGTTGGTTATTTATTTGTAAATAGGTAATTTGAAATTACTTGGAGGAAAAAAAGTTGACACAAACTAGGCATTTGTAATTTTCATCCTGAAAGAGTGCTTTTTTATATTAAAATTAAATTTTTAAGGATTTATGATTTAAATGAAAGATGGAAATATTTATGTATTTAAATTTAAGTATACAAAATATAATTACTCCCAGCTGAAACTCCCTCTAGGGTATAGGGTAAACAATTATTCTTTCTTTATGTGCATTAAAAACTCAAGTAAAGTGATTATGGCTGAGTTCTGTTCCCTCTAAAAATACTTAACAAAGATCTTTCAATAACTTTTTTCAGAGAGAAAACTATTAGTTTTCAGAATTACAAATTTCTATTTCCTCTGGCATTTTGAAAAAATCTTGGGTTTTTAGTCACACACTTCACCAGACAGATCATATTTAACTTGTGAGGACTGACTAGTTTGCAGCTGTAGGTGGTATGGGAGATACAGACTTCAGGAAGAGCATGATTTCCATAACCACTTCAAAGGAAATACATTATAAATTAAGTATATTTCTCTAGGGGCTTACAAAACCATTCTGTTTATAATTTAAATTACATTAAGCTAAATAAAATAGTATAACAAAACCCTCAAGAGAAAAATACTTCATTTAAGTTTGAACATTACATTACTTCCATTATACTTAAGTATTTTACTCTCTCTCTCTCTAATAGTTTATTTTTCATCAAATATATATAATTAAAAGTATTTTCATTATAACAGGAGTAATTCTTTCTTATTTTGTGTTTCAAATGCTTCTGTTCAGTAGATCACTATAGTTTTATTTGCCTGCCTTCTTTCATTTCTCACTGCTTTATTACGAGTGACTAACCCTCTGAGCATCAGGGTGTGACAGAAGATTATCATCACTGTGTTGTGCATGTTCAATTTTTATCAAACTCATACTGGAACTGAACCTCTCAACCAGCCTGAAGATTTCATCAAAACAATGGAGGGGGTGAAGCTTTCTTCTGTTGGAATATTTTAGAGTCTACTTATCCAAACTATGGTGCTTGCTTCTTCCAGAGTGCTTGCAGGGGTAACTGCTGAGCATGGGCTGCAACACAAGAAGCAGAATACATTATTCTCCCTACTATATACAGTTAACTTGGATGCAGAGGGGGAACCTTATAGAACAGGAAGATAATAAGTCTTCCAGGAGAGGATGTCTAGGAAATAATGAAAAACCTATCTTATTGTAAAGAGGGATTTATTCCACCTTCCTTTTTCACCCTGTGACGAGAGAGGATACACGCTGAACTATGTTAGGCTATCATTCCTAATAGCATGGAGGGCGGTAGATCTGTAATGCCAAGCTCCTCTAATATTGACACCTTATCAGTATGGGTTTCTGTGGAAATAGTGTAAGCACATACAAACTTGTAGAAGCCGAAACAGGTTATATAATAAAAGCAATCCAATACCATATGTAATACTTATTCCCCATTAGTGTCAATTTTAAACCAGCCACTAAGTCCAAATTAATCTCCATTTAAGGTCAAGGCATGCTTTTAGTTTCATAAAAATTAATTTCAAGTGATTATAAATATTTTTATGTGGAGAGATAAATCTTAACAGCTAAATATTCACAGTATTGAAATATAAAAAAAAGAAAGAAGCCAAGCACGTATTTTTCCTTAATTTATAAAACGTTTGCATTTTTTTAGGTAAGAAGCCATGCATGTATTTTCCCCTAATTTATGAAATGTTTGCATTTTTCTTAAAGAGCACTTTTAAAATGCTATAGTAATTAAAACTATTGCTGGATTGAATAAAAACTTTGATTTTCCAAGAGTTTCATGTTAGACTGAGTAACCCTTGTGGAAAAAAAAGATACTACAAAATATCAAAGCTGAGACATATTTTAGATTGACTCAGAACCTAAAAATTGTTTTTAAAAAACAAGGAGACTTCGTATTACACTCTAAAAGACTAGCAGTTTCATATATATCCTAAAGAAATATTTATTTTTCCTTTATGCTTTGTAAGATTTTTTTTTTCCCTACAATGTTACTTGTTTCTGTTTTAAAACTTTTTGTTCCTTCTCTAAATTGATTGGGAGATGATTAAATAATAGAGTTAGTGAACTCTGTAACGAAATACCAAATTTGCTATACTGTGGCAAGTAGGAACTGTCCTGAGTTTTACTGTATTGTTTTTAACTTCTTGGTGGACGAAAAACTGGACATGAGCTGTCAATGTGCACTTACAGCCCAGAAAGGCAATTGTATCCTGAGCTGCATCAAAATAACTGCGGCAAGCAGGTCAAGAGAAGTGATTTTGCCTCTCAAGAACACTTTTATGAGACTCCACCTGAAGTGCTGCATCCAGCTCTGGGGACCTCAGCACAGGGAAGACAAGAACCTGAAAATAATCAAAGCACCTTAGCAGCTCTGCTATGGGGAAAGGCTAAGAGAGTTGAGGTTGTTCATCCTGGAGAAGAGAAGACTTCAGCCAGATATTGCAGCTTTTCAGGACTTAAAGGGGACCTGCAAGAAACATGGGGACAGACATTTTAACAGGACCTTGCAGTAAGACAGGATTAATGATTTTAAACTG
Organism: Serilophus lunatus; assembly: GCA_013399895.1. Classification (NCBI taxonomy): domain Eukaryota; kingdom Metazoa; phylum Chordata; class Aves; order Passeriformes; family Eurylaimidae; genus Serilophus; species Serilophus lunatus. Next base: position 476,782 of record VXBA01001894.1, on the reverse strand, counting down.
AAGATTCAGACTAGATATGAGTAATAATTATTTTATGATGAAGGTGGTGAAATAATGAAAAACGTTCCCTAGAGAATCTGTGGATGTCCCTTCTGATTTTGAGGGGTGATGGATTAGATTATTTTTAAAGATCATTTCTAACTCATTCTATGATTCTATGAAATTTATTCTAAAATAATTCCATTAGGCAATTAAATTACACCATGACTGTTTTTTCCCCTTTCTTGGTGCCTATCCCTTTCCACTAACTTTAAAGTTAAATAATAAAAGTTCTTGGAGAAGTTTAGGTTGATGACAAACACTGGATACATGGGTAGGAGAGTAGCAGCCCCTTTATCTCCTTCCACAGCTCTCATTGCAGCTGTGTCCTTCTCACATTGCTTGTTCATCTCCAGATCCACAGTGCATGAGTTGACAGTCCAGTTCTCCTTGTAAACCTTCATGTGTAAGAACTTTGGGAGGAACTTCTAGTCATTCTCACAGGATTTTCCTGAAACATCTATATGTTGTTGTCATAGAGGTGTATAGCTGAAGCTGTGAGGTAACTGGAGTTCATTTTGAAAAGAACTACAAGGCTTTGAAATGAGGCTTTGTTTGGAATTTGCAAATTCTTTTTGTGCATTTAATCATGCATTCTATCTTCATACACACACAGATGCCACCCAGCCATGCTCTGAATGACAGCACAGCAGTAGATTAACAAGTTTTATTCAGAATAGAAGTCATAGGAGATCATAGTTCAAAGTTCACTGAATATTGTTTCACTATGATTTAAAGTAAAATGGACAGTTAATGTGGAGAGGAAAATATTTTAATTCCAAACATCCAGAAGTTTCATTACAAAACATTTTCAGCATTCTGTACATATGTTAACAGCTTGCCAGGTCTGTTTTTCTAATTACATTGCTCTGAATGACGATCTCGTCTCATATTTGTGCCTTTCATATTGTCTGTCATGGTGTTAATAGCACTGTCGAAATATCCTCTCCAATCGTACTCATTTCTTTTTTAATCATTATTTTGAACACTGTGGTGAGTTGTTGAAAATGAAAGATTACAATATTAAAGTCAGATGTACTGGGCTGCTCTTTGGCTGGCATTTACTAGCTTGACTGACTTGTAAAACAAAGCTTGAAAAGCAATGTTTTGACATAAAATTTGTCAGTGACATTTGTAATAAATGAATATAATGTCTATCTTCAAAAGTGCTGAGCCAGATCTGAATAATTTTAAAAATGTATCTTCTTCCCTTCTGAAACATTAGCAGACTTTGAAATGTTAATAAGGATTTGGTGTCCTTAATGGTCCCTGAGGTAAGAAAGAACAGGTGTTTCATGCCTGTCTTCTTTTTTTTTTTTTTTTTTTTTTTTGTGCAGGGACACCAAGCTGAAGATTGGTTATGATTGTTTTATTTTTCTCTTCATGGGAAATAAGTTGCATTGTATACCAAAGTATTCCCTAGTGCTTCTTGGGGAGAGGATATGGTCTCTCGAATTCTTAGGGGTGTTTTTGTACAAGCCAGCGCCTCTTTGATGAACTGCATTTCTACTTTCCTCACATGAATCCATTCCTAAGATTCCTTTTCCTCTAAATAACATCCAAGATCATTCAATCATTATTATACACTTTCTTTCTTTTTGGAACTGTTTGGATTATGCCTAAAACCTAGTTGGAATTAAGAAAGATTTAATGTACTGACAAATTCCTTTTCTTATTTTTCCTTTAATTGGAAAAAACTCAGGAATCTAAAGACTTCCAATCCATAGATGCCTTTTTCTCTCTAACCAAAATGTTTTGCATTAACAGGGGTTCTATTAGCAACTTTTTGGCTTTCAAAGTAGCCTTTGAGACAAACTATATATCAAATATCTTCCAAAATGTGTGAGATTGTGTAATGCATTAGATGTTATTAAATGTTTTAATTAGATCCCTGATGCACACATGTCCAATTATGATTATTTGTAATATGTATTAACAGTTTTAGTTCTAAAAATTTAAGCTTAGGCTCCGTAATAGGCACTGTCATTAATTTCCTCAGAATTTCTCAGTACACATAGGGATTTGTTGGAGAGGGTCAGTAGTTACTGGGATATTTGCTGAATTTTTTTCCTCTTTTTAAAGCTAAAGTTTTAAATTTTATTTCAATTATTTCAGTGAGTCTGGTTAGCTTTCTGCAATTCAAAGAAATTAAAAGAGTACATCTTGAACTGGGAAGAAACATCTGTATTCTTTTGGGCCCTGATTCTGCTAATGCTGTCTATGGAATAGAACAATTCTATACAAGAGTTTCTGTTATATTAAAATAAATAAATAAAGCTTCAGGCTTTCAAGACAAGAGGGTAGGGAGGTGTCTGTAAAAGAAGAATATATTTCGAAAAATGATTTCATGTTGCTAGGACTTATTTCTAGTTAACAAAAAAAAAAAAAAAAAAAAAGAGAGAGAGAGAAAGAAAAGATGTTATATTTAATGATATTTAGAGGAAATAGGACTTCATCTTCTAAAAGGCCTGTGGAGGACCCCTACATGCTAAGCTACACAGAATTTAATCTACCTCTGAAAGATGAAAGGATGAGGTGAGCCCGCCAGAATTTAAGCCTCTGCTTCCAGGGAGTCTAGGTTTTTCTGCTGTAGAGATTAGATCTCAAAGGTACTTCTCTGGCTAGTAACCCCTCTAAATCATTGCTTTAAAGAATTGTATACAAACTGCCTCTATCTCCATGATATATTGAGGAGTTTCCATTATTTCAGTGCAGGGATCAGGAGGATTGGAAGTCAGATATTTGAGAAAAATGTAGACTATTCTTGATTGGTTTCTTCTTGCTCAGTCTTTTTTCATTTAGGATATTTGTTGCATAAATAATTAGAACATCTTTGACTTTCCAGTTCAGTTTCTGGTATAAAGATTCCGAAATGTAGGGATTTATATTTCTTACATATAAGAGGAAGAAAATTCCCTGAAGATCAAGCACAAGGGATTCCTTTCTTTACCTATGTAATATCTATCTATCTACCTATTTATGTATACATGCATGTTTATTTTTTGCACTTGTTCTCATGACTAAAAGTTTAAAACTAGTGAAATTCTGTTGCTCCACTTGTGTGAGGCTTGAATCAGCATATGATTGTCAAAATACAGAAAACTGGGTGACTTTTCTTGGTCTGCTATTAATAGTTTAAAAAAGGCTGAAATTTGTATTCAGAGTTTTAGATATAAAAGCAGTATGCTTTTTTTTCCAATGTAATAGTATCATATAAACCTAATATGATGAGAATGTCTTTTTTCTTAAAATTTATGATTCAACGTAATAGCACATTTTCATTTTAGGATAGTCTATACATTATTGTCAAAACCTGACTTTTTAAGTTTAACATAATCAGGCATACCAAAAGTTTTTCTTTAAAATTCTATTATTTTTTTTTATTCTGAAAGTATCTAAAGGAGGTTAAACTTTCAATGAGAAGTTTTAGTACATTTTTTAGAATGAAATAAAATATTTCTGATAGTTTCCTGACCTAGAATACCAAACCTAATTGTAAGTGAGGTTTGGGTCAGAGAGGAGAAGCACATGATTTCTGAGCTTTGTGCCTGTGGAAGGGACATGAACCTGGGATTTTCCTGCCCCTGTGCATTATTTAATTTCTCAACTCTGCAGAAGTATGAAAAGTAGGGTGGTCAGGATAGTCCACTGTGTCTATTTTTTCGAAAACCTAGCACAATCAATCTTTTTATATGTGGAAACTCATCTCTTGGAAAAAGATGTGCATCCACTGACAGTGATCGAATGCACTTACGCGTGCATGCCACAAACGTAACAGACCAAGGAAGCAGAACATTTGTATGATACTGTTAATCTCAGAATAGCTCAGGAGAATTTTATCTGCAACTTCTGTTAATGACTAGATTGGAAGCATGGGTAAACTATGGGAGACTGCCAGCTTAGATGGGATCTCAGTAGGCAAGGACTGGAGAGCACAGTTGTCTGATGGCAACCACAGCGCTCTCTTTTTCACAGGTGCAGGTGTCTGTATCAAGGTCTCTGTTGTTATGCTTAGCTCTCCACAGAGGGCTATAACTAGTGGGCTGTAGTGGATATGGTCTAAGCTTCAATATGTCTTTAGAGGAGGTTAACTACTTATCATAGATCTCTATTGCTTAAAAAAAAATTCTGTGAAATCAGATGATGGATGTGTGATCTGTTCAGAGCACGACTTAGAGAAGACTGTTTTGGAGCAAGTTGGTTGGTAGTACAAAGGATAAGGTAGGAGAAAAAAATCGCACAAAATTACAGCTGTGTAATGTCACTATGATTTAATTGTCCCATTTTAATAGTTGAAAAGTGATTTCTGGTGTAATGTTCTTCAAGCGCCACTAGAAAAAGTCTGTAGTAACAATAGTGCTCAGGGTCCTTCAGATCTCAGCAGTCAGCATTGGTTATTCTAAATATATGGTTGTTTTTAATTTTTATTTCTTGAAGTAAACTATTTCCTGTTAAAAATGCTGAAACAGAAAAAAAGTAGAACATAACTTGAACCTCTTAATCAGGTATTGTTTAGAGACTTTTCTAAATTTAGGTCATAATACACAGTCTTACCTAGTAAGCAATAGAGTTTGGAAACACAAATCACTTCATGTTTTGTACTGGACATACTGATTGCTTGCTAGATGCTGCTCTCCATCTCTTTTAATGGTGTCTTTCCCATAGCAATACTGTAGTACCTCTTGGTTGCAAATTAATTAGTTATCACATATACAAATAAATATATGTGGAAGGTGTTACCTGAAGCATTCACACTGCTAATGAAGGATAAAAAAGTGTTGAGGCAAGATTGTGCATCTTTGTTTCTGTGGAAATTCATTCCTCATGTTCTGGCTAATTCCTAGGAAAACTTTCCCTACTTCCCATGTAATCAATTTCTCCATAGAAGTTTCTATTATGCCAAAGAAGTAAAGTCATACATTTATAAAAAGGCCAAGTTCCTAGAGCACAACTTGAAATATTACTCCCAGATGGGTCAGCCTGAACAATACACAATAACCTAACTTGAAAAGAAAGAAAAAAAAAAGTAGCAGATGGGTTTTAGGAAAACCTGGAAGGATTTATGGGTTTGTCCTTTGTTTGAGATACCTGTAATGTTTTAAATATTGTTTTCCTAGTGTTCTAATCCGTGGGACTGTAAAGAAGTTTGCCTCTGATTCTTTTGTTTTAAGATTTTTTTTCTTTTTAATATGTATAGAGCTATTTGAAAGGTGTTGTCAGATTCTGTATCTTTCTATGCATACAGAACTATTCCAGAAACAAGAGGGCAGTTCCCAAAACAGTGTATCTCTATTAAACCAAAGATTAAATTAGTTACACCAGTGTTTAGATTAGCCCACTGCACATACTTTTGTTTCCAGATTAATTTCCTGCATGATTTTCATCTGGTTTAGATAACAGTTAAATGGTGTTTATAGACCATCTGATCAATGACTATGAATTTTTTTACCTAAATAATGTATTATGCCAGCATGAAATCAAAGTCACTGAGCCAAGGTCTGATCAAAAGACAGACTGACTTTGGAGGAGTATGGAAGAAAGTGGAGAGCTGGCTTGATTTCCCTCTGTGTAGCATAAGCATGTGCTGAAAACATCTATGATCTCATACTCTGAACAGCATAACCTCTTCCAGAGTTTGCAGAGATTAAGGAAGCTCAATTGCAAATTCTAGGTTTGATATAATTTTTACTCCAGACTCCATAATCCCCAAGGAGAAATTTTTTCCTACTCAAATCTGATTCCTGCTATAACTTTGCACCCACTTTTTGTCTCCTTTTAGCAATGCACATTTCAGTTTCTTCTTGGCCTTCATGAATGTGATTGGCTTGAGTTCTCCTTGCTGTCACTCACCTCTCCAGGAATTAGTTGGTTTAATATCTTTGAGGGTCTACACTGAAATATATGAAGTGAGAAAAACTGTATTGGGAACCAGGTCTCCATGTGATGGGAAACTGAGACTGTTGGTATAAACAGATGAGTCTAAATAAGTCCTTGATTTAAAATGGCAGTGATATATATTATCAGGAAAAAAAAAATCACTTCTCTTCCATATCCTTTTGATTTCCTGGACTATCTCTTTAGTTTGCTGTCAGTCACTATTTATTGTTGTCCTTATGTCTGAAATAATATGAGACAGCATAGGGTAGCAGCAGCAGCAGATTTATTATATATGCCAAATTCCAAGACAAAGCTTGGTTTCCAAGGCTTCTGGGTGGGATTTCAGATGAAAGCATATTTACTTTGGTTATGACCATTGTGAGGTTTTTGGAGTAATTGTATGTTATATGTAAAACTCTAAACTCTACAAAGACATGGAAGAAACTAAATGACACTGAAATATCTATAGTTGGCAGATATCTAGTATTTTTTGACAGAATAAAATTTATCTAACTTTATACCCAGTTAACTAAAACAGCACAGTGTATGTTGTGTTCCTGATGAATAGTCCTATCATGCAGGTGGCTCTTCAGTTTACTGTAACAGTTGTATTGCTGTTCAATTATTGTTAATTATATAGGGAAAAAATGCTTATAAATTTTTGGGGGGTTATTTTTTTCCTTGAAATCCACAATACAATAAGTAAAAGTTAGAAAAATCTATAAAATTTCATAAGAGTAAACTTTGAATTTCTATCTGTAAAGAAGTTGTCAGAACTGGTGAAAGGCTGCAGTTACTATTTTACTGCAGTTGTGTCTATCTGAATAATTTTTTGACATATCTTTAATGGGTTCGAGGGAAGAGTAATTCTGCCACCTGCAAACAAATCTTAAGGGGGACATAAGCTCTTGCAGCATTGCAAGGTCTGGAAGGGGAAGAGTAAGGAGTGGCATCTACTGGTACTACAGAATTACAAAGTGCCTAAAGCCACTATTGCAAAGGCTTCTCTGGACCTCTGGTACTTGGGTTTAGCCCTGTTTTCTGGTAGAGTTCACGCAATCAATAATTCCCGGTGGTGCCTTTTGTATGAAGATCCTTGAAGGAACAAAAGCTTACCCAGGACAGTAATCTTGAGATCTTCAGCACTGGTAACAAGTGGCTGCTCCAGAGGTGCCATCTTCTCAGTAAATAGTGTTATTTTTTGATGATTACAGCCAGCTTTGTTTCTGCAAAAGGAAGGAAATCCTTAGATCTTGTCTTTATTTGGAGATAAATTGGTTACGTTTTGCCAAAATTCTTTGTCGACAGAGAATTATAGCACTGATAAAAAATCTATAAAAATAATAAAATAATTTTCTATAATAAATACCATAAATTTCTATGATAATAAATCAATAAATAATAGAATTCTATAAAAACATTCCATAGATTGTAGAATTTTTTAGGTTGGAAAAGGCCTTTAAGATGAAAATTCTGAGATTTTTTTCTATGATCAAATCTAACCTTTTTTAGAGTAATGTCAAGTCCACCACATTAGCCACATTATAAGCCAACACATTAACTGCAAAAGGTGTTTAAAATAAAAAAAATCTGCAAATTGGGATCTCATAAAATTAAACTGCTATGCAACACTAGCATGTTAGAGATAATTTGTCTTATGTATATTTTGTATCTCAAATCTATGTATCTGAAAGATAAATTTAATTTTTTTTTAATTACTAGTTCTTTCGTCTTAGCTTTCAGTTAGCAAGATGAAAAGGATAAAATGGCATCATGAAAAGTCCTGTGAAATGCATATTGGTCTGTTTTTAAAATAGGCCCTGGAGTCTTTATCTACCAGACTCTGATAAACTGATAGCTATAGCTACAATGTAATCACTAGAGATAATGTGCCTCATATAAACATCTCACAGCTTGCTCGGAATTGATGGAACTGGGATAATTAGAGAGTTCAGTTCAAGTTAGCAGCCCGTATCCATATCTACCAAATTTCTCGCACAGGCTGTGCAGTCAGTGTGTTAACCAGCCTTGGGCTTCACATTTCCACAGATGTCATTAACCTTCAGTATTATCATACTAATGTCTCTATGCTTGTGTAACTAGTAAAGCTTCTAGAGCTCTAGTTGAACGAGGAATGTGAAATGGACCATCAGCAACAGTCTTTGCATTGATTTTATGAGGCGTGTGCATTCACCCTCTCACCAATGAATTTTTGGCCAAATGGAATCAGACAGCTGTTGTTCAGCGTAGACATTAGAAATGTAAATGATAATAAAATACTTTTGCATATCTTCCTTCATCTCAAATTTTATAGCTGTGTTTAAAGGTAGATGCAAGTTGAATAAACATCCCTTAAGAGTCTTTGCACTGGATTCCTTTTAATTTATATCAGTGTGCTTTGCAAACCATACTGACTTTGGCCATACTGAATTTTAAATTATGCTGATAACTCTGCAGTGCCTCAATCCATGGAAGTATTTGCAGGCTTCTCTTAGGCTTTCTTTGGCACTGAAAAGCCAAGACTTGGGCATGTGTAGCAAAACCTGATGTTTATCTTTCACGTAATTCATCTAATTTCTGAGAACAGCTAGAATACATTTTTAATTTGTGTCTTCAACCTCAAAGTGCGAAAGGTGAGCCACGTTTTCAGTGCTGTACAGAAAGCATGTCTGAGTTGTTCCAGCACGAAAGCTGGCCTGAAGAGAAGATGGCTCTTCTGGAGTTTTCAAGCTTCAGGATGCTAGACTTTTCTGCCTAATCGGCTAAGCAGCAATGACAGAAACACTGCGCCCACTGACACAGTTCAGAGTTGTATTGCAGTGGGAAGTTGCTCTGTAATCTTATGCACTTCCAGAAAGATTTATTTTACTGCTTTTTGGTCTGCATGTGCATGCTGGTTGCTTTTCTATCTAGCTCTTTAGGACTGCAGTTTGGTATCTGGCTGGTGTGTGCAAGTTGCAGCCTTGCGTCATTGCTACCCATGCTTAGTGCCCTTTGGAAGAAGCTCTGTCTTTGTGATAAAAGCAGTGCTTTACAACATTTTGCAGTGCAAATTCTCTGTGAGTTCTCCTCACAATCCTATGATATGGTATAAGCAGAATTTAGTAATAAAATATGTGCTGAACTCACCTTATGCATAAGGGGGAATTCCTGCATGGCCCTTTTCCAATTAGAAGTACATCCATATTTGACTTATTTGGCGTTTTGTGTTTTTTCTTGGAGGTTTTGGTGTATTTTTTAAGCATTCTCAAAGAAAATTAATGTAGATTCACATTTTTCATTTGTGTCACCAAGACAGCTGATCTTCTGCCTCTGTTGATAAAACAGCTGTTGATATGAAATAACAAGTTCAAGTTTTGGATACAAGTTCAGTTTTGGAGGAACTTGTTTACCCCTTTTACTTTCATTAAATGGAAATAAAACACTTGTATATTTTTCCCTGTGTGCAAATAAGGGAAAACTGTGGTCTCAAAAGAAAACTGATATGTAAAACAATCTTCTCTCTACTGATCTTTCCTGCTCTCGCATCTCAAATTGCAGATTAAAAATTCAATAACCCAGATGTATTTATATAACATTACAACACTTTTAAGCTTAAGAAAACAGAAATTAAACTATTGTTTTGCTGAACTTTGATGAAGGATAAGATTGGCCTAAATATTGCCTTTGGGACAGGTGACTTTTTTTGGAGTTTTTTTGTTGTTGGATTTTGTTTGTTAGAGGACAGATATTATACAAGTTCATCTAAGTTATTGCATTATTTTATTTTTAACTGAAGAGCAGCAGGAATCAGGAGAAAGCAAACAACTCTGGAATGAGAAACACCACTGAGAGGACTCAGGTGTCATAGCAGGTGTCAGCAAGGCACTGGGCATGAGCACAATGTTCAAACCATACTCATGCAGGATGGGGCTGGTACATCATAATTTTGCTGCATCCACACTTGTACAAGAATCTGGAGTGTTTCTGTTCCTTTATAAAGGTACCTTTCAGAATAATCTGCTCTGGATTAAAATCATAGAAATATAAAAAGGAAAATAGGCTTTACAAAACTGTGTGATGTTCCTGCAGAACTCATCATCAAAATGTGTTGCAAGTTAAAAAGTAAAATTAGATTTTCCCAGATTTTGCATGTTCCAAGGTATTCCTCGGTTCTAATAACCACCACTTTTTTATAAACCAATGCATATTTTACAATTGGTATGACCTCTTACTATGCTTTATTTTTTTATGGTCATTAATTTTATATTGTTACCATCTCTGGAGGGGAGGAAGGGCATAAAAGAAAATCCAGAGGGCAAGGAATTAGAATTGCAATCAACAATCACAAACTTTCTATTTTTTATATTTATTCATCTTATCTAGTGTGGCATATTCATCTTTCCTTCTGCCTAGACAGTTCAGGACATGATTAAATTTTTGCGTATATGCAATAAAAATATTAATCTATTGCAGATTTCTCAGATAATACTTATGTTTATAATGAAAGCTTATTTCACTGAAACTGAACACATATTGCTTTATATGGACAAAGAGAAACCCAAAACTTAACTCAAGGAATTATATATTGTCTATAACAAGAAAGTTTTAAAGTTCCCTAATCTTGGGATTTATCAAACTATATTTAATGTGTTCCAGATGCTACAATTAATCTTCAAAAAAACATATGAAGGATTGGGAGAAGATAAAACTTTATCTGTTGGTGTCCTTTCAGTTACAGCTGAACTGATTTGGGTCCATGTGTATGTATTCAGGTGCATGTTTTTGAGGGTAACTTATTTATGGATTATTCATAGTTAATTCTGTCTTTTGTTCAGTCTCTGGGGTGGAAACTGTCATTATCAGGACTGAATTATTGTCAGAGCAACTATTTTATAATAATTGAATGGTTTTGAAGGCCGTAAGAATCAAATAATGTTGCATTCTTTTCATTATTCCACCAAATGCAATATATATTCAATATAAATACATAAAATATTCCCTGTCTCAAAGTTAAAAATATATGAAATTGTTACTTTCGACTTCTAATTCAGGCTCTATTCATAAGCTTTTTGATTATGAGATCATAAGGCATAGACATGGCAAGACTTTACCAGCTCTTCATTGAAGAAAGCTGACTATTGCAAAACTGCATTTTTGGGGTGCTATACTTTATTATGAGAGTTTAAACTCTAAACGTAGCACCTTCTACAGTATATAGGAAGTGGCACATAAAAAGCCATCACGGTGTGTGAGAATCTCCCTTAAAGAATTACCAGGAAATGCTGAGGAGCGAGATGGGGTCTGTAGCACATCTTTCACTCAGAATAAACGGAAACATCATCTTGCACTCAAGAATTTCCTGCTATGATCAGTCATCAGCCTTTGGCATACCTTATAGTTGGAGAAAAAAAGTATCTTTTTATTGCAGTTCTATTTTGTAATATGCTATGTTTTAAGCTATCTATATCATTAGCTATTTTGGTTAGTATTTGTGAGGCAACATTAGTTTTTTAGTAGCTCAACATGTTAATTGGTTAATTAGTTTTAAAGCTTTTGTTGTACTTAATTTTGGGACTATTGATGTAAATACTTTTGATGTTACAGACTATAATTTTACATTGTCATTACAGTTACTGGGTAATTGGGATATGCTATGCTTTTGGTGTGCTGACTTTTGTACTATGTCAACTTAGTTGTGTTTTTTTTCAGTGGCAACATGTTAGTTTTTTTAAGTAACGTTGTCTTCTAAAGGCATTTTTTGGGATTTTTGTTTACGCTTGATTACTACAAATGAGATACACGCTAGGTGGCAAAGCTTTAGCTGTTTTATTATTCTATAATTTATTTTTAGTGTAAGCGTCTCATAACAAAGATTTTGCGGAAGGTTTTGTTCGTAATAGGGTATCAGACTATAGTTGAGATTAGATGGTGATACATTGGTCTACTGTGCCTTCTTCAGTCACTACTCAGATTTTTTTTGGCTTGGTACAGGAATCATCTAGGTGGGCTTTAGGGTTGTTAGGAACAAGCAAAGCAGGTTTAGTCTATTGGCTTGAAATTACAGTTTTTGTGGACAAATGTGGCTGTAAGTGGCTAAGCTGCAGTTGCTTTTGAACTGTGCATGTTGCAGGTTGTTTTTTTTTAACGGTTACTGTTTGATCTAAACAGGTTTATCGGTCAGTTAAGTTAATTGAATCGGGAAAGCTCACTCAACAGTGAGCGTTTTTAAAAAGTTTTATCGTTGGTCAGTACTAGTTTAAACTGATTTAGCACATTTTGCTTTATTAGGACATTAACTTTTGACGGGAGGGGCATAACTGTAATTTAAGCAGATGCTGTTTGGTCGTCTATTATCACCTGCAGTTTGCAGGTGCTGTGTTGTACTGATGTAGATTTTCTAACACTTTTTACTCTTTTTAATATTGCTCGGAGGGGTCAATTTTTTGGCCAGTGTGAGTCAGAGACAATAGACAAGTTTGCACTAGTGTCTAGCAGCACTTGCAGGGTAAGCTGCTCTTGGTTGTGAATTAACACAGCAGTTACTACTGGCTTTTTATGTATGGGCAAAGTTAAAAGTGCTATACTTTCAGTGGAACTAAAGCTACTAGTCTTACAGTCTTGGGGTGATATTGTCTTTATGTAGGTAGTAAGTTTCACTATAATAGTTTTTGTCAATGACTCTAGGCAAGACAATCTTTTCAGTTTACTTGAGGAGCAACTTAACAGTAAAATTCTTTGGGGTTCGTCATTTATCAGTACTTCAGTAGGCACCTTTGTGGGTTGAGAGTTTATTAGGGTTAAGTTTATTGTTGATTTTAGGTTTAGTTTGATGCTCCTTCGGGGGGCGGGTTGCAGACAGCCAGCGGGCTGCAGGCGGTCGGAGCCGTGGCTGTTGCTGTGGGAGTCGCTGTAACGGGAGCTAAGGTTGCAAATACTTGAGTTTGTGCTCGCACCAGGTCTCTCCCTAACACTTGTACTAACATTGCTTGCGGGCCGGCTAGGCATACATCTGGACCTAAGTGCATCTGCATGACAATAGACGCAAACTGTTTTACCCCCATCAGCTGCTCTGAAGTAACACTAAACAATGGATCATTTTGATGCTATGCAGTATGCTCAGAGGCATCACAAAGTGCTAACTAGTGACTTTGCCAGAGCATTTGTTGGGACTGTGTCGTAATAGTTTTTATATTTTTTGGCAACGATAGACTACTTTTCTAGATATAATTTAACATTTGCTTAGCTGGCTCACTATACAAGCTTGATTCGTTTACTGTAGCTCGCAGCTGGGTTAATAGCTTCTAATTTACTGGCACATGTTTACTATATTTATTTTTTGCATTATTTGTATGAAATATTACTGGAAATACTTGATTAATTTGCAAACTATCAGGAAAAATTTTCAAGGCTTTTAACATTTTACTATCTTTTGCAGTGGTAGCTTCTTGAGCAATACTGTCTCATGCAATCTCTTTTTTTAGCGTTTCTCTGTTTTTCTTTTTTTTGTTCTCTTTCAACTCTGTTTTTTGTCACTGTCTTTTCGCTCGCTTGTTTTTCTTTAGTTATTAAACTTTTATTTTTCTTTAGGGGTAGTTGACGGTTCTAGCTGATTTCTTTTCGAGCTTGGAGGCTCTTTGTCACACAGAGGCGGATCTGACACTAGAAGGATCGGTCCAGTTACTTTTATCGGACAGCCCATTTTTGGCCTCGAAACATATTCCCCCCCCCCCCCCAGGGTCAAACTTCTTTCTAATCTCTTAAGTTTATTTAACTGATTTCTTCTTTGTAACTTTTTAAGCAAATAATTACATTTTGCTATGATTTCATTAACTTTTTGGCTACTTTATCATCATTTATCACTGCATCTCACAGACATTTTTCAAACTTTCTCTACTCACATACTTCAAACAATAGATTTACGTCTTCAAAGAAAACTTTTAGCCTTTGCTACTGCTAACAGACCTGGCAGGTCCTTTACAGTAACCCCTCGCTTTTCTAAAAAGCGTTGTAATAGAGAGCTACTTCTTATTCTATGGTGCATGCACTTAGTTGCTTTTAAACTTTTTCTTCTCTTGGGCATCTCTCCCTTGGACGAGCAGCTCCAAATTATACTGAGCCAAGTGCGGATTTGGCGCGCCACAACAGCATCCGCCGATCTTTCGCTCTCCGATGGCTGCCTATCAGTACTTCTCTGAGCTCGCTATTTCAGTGTTTTTTTTTGTGGTTCAGGGTATCGCTTTAATGTCTCTGTTTTTGTCTTTGTCCCTGTTCTGGCGCCACTTGCGGATGGCGGGGGAAATCAAGCAATCAATCAATGTGATTGGTAGAGCAAGCTTCCGTTTATTGCAAAAATCTAAACTTTTTTATTACATTTTGGTTAATTATGCTTACTAGACACTATGCTATTGGCTAAGCTCTAAAATGGTTACATTTGCACTGTTTAACTTTTAAACTATGCCCGGGCTTTCCAGTGTTTACTGGACTTTGCCACAGGTGCAGTTCTTTGCTACAAAGTTGCAGTGTCTTGTTTTAGGTGTTTTCCCACGTTCTTCACCGATTAGCTCTTTCTTCTGCTCGTCATAAACAACTTAACACTTCTTTATTAGCCCGACTTGCATTTTCTTGCAGAGGCCTACTTATGCTAACAGCCTTTTCTAACTCATGCTAGCAGGAGGATTGCTTGTACAACGGCTCAAGAGACCCGTGCCCCCGTTCCAATAGCCAGTCATCAACATCTTTTCAATATACGTTTAAAGAAAGTCTTTTACTTGAAGACAGCGTATGCTTCCTGCTCCCAGAGAGTTTCCCAACACAGGGGTGAAGCACAGTGGTTGAGCGTTCCCCAGCAGCGCTGCCAGCAGAGCCCTCCTTTGCACCAAAGCTCAGCAGTGCCTGCAGAGATAAAGCAACACAGCCTTTAGAGAGAGAGGTGCTCCCCTCCCTGCTTAATAACTTGAATATTTTCATGTAAGTGCAAAGATCTGCTGATTATATCATCTCTGTTTTTACTTTGCATCTGGTTTGATGACCCCAGGGAAAGGTGTCAGAGAAAGCCAAAGAAAGGGCTGTGTGCTACTCTCTGTTTACATGGTTGGGGGATTTGCCTTCTTTAGAGGACAGTTTTGTGTGTTGTTTGCAGGGGATTTGTGGGTTTGGCTTTTCCACTCCCTTTTAGGGCATAATTTTGAACTAGGGAGCTCATAATCAGGCAAAGTTATTGAATTCCGTGTAGTGTCTCTATAAGTCAGTGTTATGAAGAAAACCTTCAGTCAAGCATGGTTTTAATAGCTGCAAATTGATGCCAAAATATTAATGGGTTTAGAGGATTTTAACCTCTGAGGTCTCCAGGAAAATAATTTGAAGATTTTATTTTTCCTCGAGCACTTTTATTTTTTCATTTTAGAGGCTTTCAGTTTGCAAATATCAGTGTGTTCCCTACTTTTTCTGATATATTTGAAGGGATTTTATGCTTTGTCAGCTTTCAGTAAAAATGAAGGTCTTTTCAAATGACCTGATTATCCCTCTACAACATTGTTGATACAGGTAGGGAAGAGGAGTGAGAATGACAGCAACATAACAAATTGGAGAAGATAGTAACAAGGCTGAAAGATGCAGACTAAAAATCTTATGACTAAGGCTCTACAATAAATGAGGTTGAATTCTTTCAATAAGTTATACCTACACCTCACTTTAAATCTCAGTAAATAGGATGGAAGTTTTGTTTAGTTTTGTCTGCACACCGTTTATGGAAGTTGCCTTCTTCTTGAGGAATAATGTGCTTCGGAGCTCCCAGGTTAGATTGAGACTGCTCTCTCTCAGTTTCACCAAAAATTGTCTTGTCTGTAGAACATCAAGTACTCCTTCTTAACTGCTATAGATAGCTTGTGACTGTGGTGAGGGCCTCTCCACCTCAGAGCTGCTCTGCCCTGAAAACTCTCCTAGAAAGAGCAGTTTCAGCAGGACTTCTACCCCTGCCTCAGGTAGGCCCTGTTGTGGGCTCTGCTCTTGCATCAGCCTCGCCATATGTGAGACCACAGGAGGCTACATGGGACTAACCGGGCTGAGAACTAATCGCTTCAGGTCTGAGGGAGGAGGGGCTGCAGCAACCTATGCTTCAATTAAACTGCTCTGTAAACTGGGGCTCTATCTGCTCTATCCCCTTCTGAAAGTGCAGTCCCTCTCTTCTCCCACATGTGTGTTTCTTGACCCTTCATGAGTTGCAATTAACTTAAGCGCCTTCTGGTTGCTTACAGGGTTTTCATTACTGATAGAGTATTTTATGAAATTATGCACATAAAATGTGCATAATGGGCAAGGACTACTTCTTAAACTTCCCTAAAATCATCCATGACAAACTGATGGTTGAGGTGTCAACTTTGGAACTTGAAGTGCTTTCCCAATGGTGTCTTTGTCCTACTCTTTTGGCTTTAGGAACATTTAACATTACAGAGACCCTATTTCAACTTCAAGAAAGCACTGCTTTTGCAGTTCCTGTGCATTCCACTCTTCTGTATGAGTCCATGGACCTTTTTGCCCTGAGTTACAATTGAATGATGAGCTCTTTGTGGCTTAAATTTTGTTTAATGCTGACATCCAAAAGTAGACTGGGAATCATGTTACATTCATATTCTAGCTCTGTCGCTGTATGAGCACTGATACGTTAGTGACTTGAGGAACAGCAAGCCCATTGTATTCGTTATTTAAATTAATTTGAACTGCTGTGCAGCCACACTAGAAATTAATATTCTGAAGTTATAGGATGCTGACAGACCAACAGATCAGCCGCCAAAGAGAATTTGCACTTCTGCTTTCCTATTTCCAAGATTCAAAGCAGTGTAACATCATTTGCCCTCTGTCTTTTTCCTAAATGTAGGGGTACATTGCCCTTGCACAGGACATATCACACATCACAGCTATAAACTGGTTTGCTACCATTTCTTTTCACAATCCAGAAAGAATGAAGGATCCTTTGTGCCTGATAATTCCGTGTTGCTGGGGTTGAATGAACGAATGAAGCTCTTGCCTGAACACAGATCTGGGCTTTCACTGAGAACCATTACTTCTATCATTGCACAGATTCCAGAAATAAATTTCAGTTTGATGTGAATATGGAGTAAAAGTGGTGGTATCTATAGGTGCCACATAGATGGTACCTATGCTGCACAGCTGTGTCACTAGGTTTGGAGTGTTTATATGTTTCTGGGAACGTATGTAATTCTTCAGTCTTTTGGGTTTGATTTGTATTTGACATGTATATACAAAATCTGTGGGAAAATTTAAATTGTCTTAATTTTCTATCTAAAAGAAGACTTAGTGCCAAAATAGGATTTCATTATAATTTTTGTTGTTGGTTGATAGGTATCTGCAGAACTACTGTGTGCTAATTTGTTAAAGGTTTTTAAATTTGTTGGAAGGTTACAATACAGAATAGTAAAGATTCCACAGCAGAGACTGAATATTGGCCAGATGTCTCAGCAGAGACCAGGGGAGGATATTCCTTCATTTTGTGTTTTGGCCAAGGAAGTGATGCAGATCATCTTTTTACCACAAACTCACTGTTGTGTGCAATAGTACCCACGTTTGCATGTGACTGAGAATTGAGAGAGCTGTTTATGCTGGTTGGATTCATAGTTATATTCAGGTTGACAGAAAGAATTTCAGTCTTTCATGTCCTTCCAGCTGTTCCAAAAAGAGTCTACTTAATCAAATATGTATTTGTATTTTCTGTGTTCTGAATTTATTCTTTATACTTAGAAGAGGGATTACTTCTTAAATAAAGGTAAATTTATCTATTTATCCCTAACCACTGATCTCAGCAGTGGTAATAAAGAGCAGACAAAGAATCATTTGCGCCTCTACATCAATGCCAGGAGAATTTTTATTTTACTGCTTCACCTTAACATTTATCATAAGAATTCACCTCCTCTCAATTTATGCAAACATGACAAATGATTCTGCTGTATTGCAATGTATGTTATTTTCTTGCTAGACTTTATTGCTCATGGGATAATGTCAAAATGTTTATTTTTGTTCATGTATTATTTTCCTAAGTGTTGGCACTAAAATTGTATGGTTGTATATCCAAAGGCTTTACTTCAATTTTGTGAAATACTGCTCATCATAACTTTTTTTAAAAAAACCTTTTTTTTTCCTGAGGCTACTTTTCCCTGACTTATAGATAACGCAGTTAATATAGTATGAAAAGTAACCATTGTCCTACTGTTGCTGATTGCAGCAATATGTTATGAAAGGACTATTAGCTGTCTTTTTCTGCTAGTACAGTTATAATGGATCCTAAAATGCAAACCTTTTTCAAATGAAATAGCACATATAAAATGCTGCAGTTCAAAAAAGAGAAACTGTCCCAAAGGTCAAAGCAGGCATCACTAGATCGAGAAGTAGCCTCAAGACTCTGCAGAAAAGTGCCAAAACCAGGGCTGAGTGCAACGATAACATATATACTTCTATCTGTGGAAAACCTTCTTGAGGTTTTGCTGCATCCATCTGCCCTTGATATAGAGGTTTTATGATTTTCCTGGAGACACAAGTGGGCATGGATGGAATTTACTGCAGGACATCATTATTTCACTCTTGAAAAATCTCAGTGTTCATTAGAGATGCTCTGTTTTTCGCTGATACACAGGCTAAATTATGGAAGTTTTTCTTAAGAGTGTTTTCATTATTTTAGTAAATTGAAGAGGCAGTCAAATAGCAGAGTAAATAGAATTTTCTTTTCACATTGAGAACCTAAAGTCCATTAAGGAGATTTGTCTACTGAAAGAAATTTTTGGAAGCTATACCAATCCTTTCAAAATAATTTCAATTACATTTTCATAAACATTATACAGAATTGTTGGAAGGAAAACTCTGGTTGTGATAAATTTCACATTACTTATTTATATGGCTCATAAATAGTAACATTTTATTTCTATATTTGTTAACAGGTGTAGCAGTCTAACTTCAAGGTTTGTTTCTCAGTTGTCCTTTTGGTCCTCTCATATTTACCATTTCTCTAACACACACCTATTAGTACTCAGTCCCTGGATTAGGTCTGAAGTAAGCTGATTTTTATCAAGCCACTGAGTAATTCTGAATTCCTCATTTGACATTTTTAGTGTTATGCTATGACATCTGACCTATGTAAGTCAAGAATTCCTCTATGACCAGCAAGAAAATTATCTTGGGACACCCTTTCAGCATATGTCTCTTAAACATAAGAGAGGAAACCACTTGATTTCTATGTATTAAAAATATAATAATTGTTACATGGAATTAGAAGATAAGCTCTGTTTTCATTCTAGGTTTATGAAGGTGTTGTAGGAGCAGCTGGGTGGGCCTGTCATGGCATCACATTAGTTTTGTGCAGATAACATGTTATTGCACTGTTCTTCAATTAAAAAAAAATTTGTGACAGGTTCTTCCTGAGATCTGTTACACTATTGGTAATGTAACAATTTAATGGGGCAAAACTATTAATTCCTCGCGTCAGGAGGTTTTGTCTGTACAAAATGGTTAGCTGCAGCATTTTCTCTTAGTGTGAGTGCTGAAACAGGCAGTATGCTTTCCTTTATCATATTTAGCATTGCATGAGGAATAGATAATCCTCAATTCAAGCTGATAAGCCTAAAAGGGATTTCAGCTGCTTGTTTTAGCAAAAAAATCTTTTCTCCACATGCTTTATTTTTTTGTTGCTCATGGGTTCTTTTAATAAACAGTTTGTATTATCAATACAACAGAAGGGGTTTGTTTTGTGTTTGTCTAGCATGATGGACATTCTGATTGGCTGACCCACCAGAAAAATAACGAATTCTGATCAAGGCAACAATGTGATTATGAATAATTCTCATCCTGTGAAAAAAATAATGTCCTCTGTAGGAAGCATCATTTCATAAGCAAAATCAGATGGTAGAAAACTGTTCCAGCAAAAATATATGCTCTTAAATAGACATTGCATCACCCAGGAAATTCACATGACAATCCTTTCCTATTAAAGACTATGGTAGTCAGCTAATCAACTGGCTTTTGCATTAGAGATCTTCTTCTTTATGCCTTGCCAGAGATTTATGTCAAGAATGGGTTTCAAAACTTAGCATATAGTTTACATAACTGATTTCTGTTCTTGGTGGTGCCCTCTGTCAGGAAAAAGGGCACTAGTTTCTACAACAAGACTGAGAACTCTTCATTTTATAGATCCTAGATTTTCATCAGCTCTCTAGTGTGGAAGATGCCAATCATATTGGGAATATTTTAAGAGTATTCACAGTAATCCTTGTGCCTGAGGTGATAATAACATCTAGCGCGTGTTCTTTTCTGAGTAGACTTCTGGAAGAGTAAGATGAAGAATAAAATGTTTCTTCTACCTGAAAGCCAAGTTCACTGGACAGTTCAGCAAGGAAAAAGTCTTAAGTGTTTCTGAAGCTGCCAGATCACTACCATTTCATTGCACTGACTGTTGCAATGGTGGTCTTCACTTCCAGATGATCTTCACAACAACTGACAGGCTCTGGATCTATTTTAAAACTTTTATTTTAGATTAAGAACTCTTAGGTACTCAGTTATTTAAAATATATTTTCACTTTTCTCTGTTATGAAGATATCCCATATTAAGTTCCTTTATAAAGATTTTCAAATACTACAGCTTTTTCTTTCATTTACCTTTGTTAAAGCATAGGCAAAAATCTCTGGCGAAAACAGACTAAGACAGACTTTTATGTTACAAAGGATATATTTACATTATAAAGGAACATTATAAAGGACGTTGCATAGTGCCATTTGTGCTGATATGATTTTGTTAGATGAGAAAAACAGAATGAAAGCCAAAATTATACTGAGTCAGAAACACTAATACTTAATGGAATTGTTCTATGCACTGCATATTAAAAAAAATATGGAATTTTTAGAAGTCCTACTTATATGAGTAGTGTTTTTCCATTTGTTGTAAAGGAAGACTTATTGTTTCAAATAGCAGCATGGATCCTTCAGCAAGGTTGTTTAATTTGAGGAAGGCAAAAAGAAAGGAAATGCATTTGGTTGCTCTTTTTTCTTCTTCATTAAATGTTTGCATTACCCGAGTAAACTATTTCAAAAATAAAATGTAAATGCAATTCTTTTACTGTCTTATCTACCAAGGGATGTTCTTCTGGGAATTTTTCCTTCGGAAACTGGGCAAGATACTTGCTGTCAGGATCAAGGCATCTGAATGATGCTTAAATTCAACTACCCTGTTCCAAAACCAGCATCTACCCTCTACCCTGGCTAGCATAAGATGCATATGCTCATGCAATAAACCAGTCAAGAAATGCAAATTCTAATCTAATTTTCTTGTCCCTCTCTGGAATGATTTATGATGTATATTCTCTAATATTAAAAAAAACATGGTCACAGTGAAACACAGCTCAGAGCATCTTTATTATATTTCCTATGAATTATGATATTACCAACCAAAATTAATGCCCTAGGAATTCTTGTAAGGATCCCATCCACTTCAACAGAAGAAACTGCAATTGTGTCAATAGCCTGACTGCCCTGCCCACCAAATTCTCTTGATATTTCTATATCTATAGATATCTATATATATCTATATAGATTCAGAAGGGAGATTAAATAGGGAAAAAGTAGAGAGGCCAGCATGGCAAAACACGTTCCTTTCTCCATAGCCTGGTAGAATATGGTTAAAACAATCTTTCAGATGATATAACACTTTAAAGATATATAGAAAATTAAATTGCCAAAACTCCTGAGCTTATGTGCTGTGGATGAGCACAGTGCAGTAACACAAGAACTAGGTCCAGCAGCTTTATTCATTGGTTCCTGTGCTCAGAGTGAAGCCTGAGTACCTGCAGTTTCACAGAAATTATTGAATATCCTCATGACTTGAACTGAAAGACGGGTCAGATCTTTCTAGACCCCATCTCAGTTCGCCTTCAGTGGTGTTTAACTTGGCTTTGACTTCATGCTTGCTCGGTGCTGTTTTCTCATCCCTCTCTGAAATTTCTCTCAGCTCTTCACAGTTTACTATTCCAGCTAATAAGGTGACAATGTAATAATTGATTTGTAGGTGCTTGCTAATTAAAGTTAATCATGTATGCATAGTTGTGATTTTCTCATTTGAAAGGAGTGTGATCACAGCCAATGAAAAGATGATGGGAGGGAATGATTTCGAAGTGTGTGCATAATTTTCTTGAAAACCATGTAGATGCTTTTCAGATTTTTAAATGCTGTAGACTCATTTACCAGTTAAACTGAAAATGCTGCCAGGGACTGAGCAGAGATACTGATATTAATCTATAATTTTATCTCATTAAAGTCCTGCCCAAATGTCTAAAAGCTGAGAATGGGAACTCTCAGACAAAACTCCAGGGGTATGAAGCACAAGAAATGCAACCTTTGATGATGTGAGAACTGGACTGTTCAAAATTTGTCAGTATCAGCCTCCTTACGTACATTTCTGTACTTGTTTTCATTCTTCATTCTGCAGCCCACAATTTATCCTCTAGGTGTAAGACATTGGGGAGTTTTAGTCTGATATTAGTCTGTAAATATCTACAGTTGTCCTGTCCTGAGTTAAGTGTTTGTTAGTAAATATATCCAAGGTGGTTTTGAAAATCGGGGGAAGAGCATCGTGGATGCCTTCCTTGTCCTTATGCCAGTGAATCTGAACTATTTATGTGGGGTTCTGGACCATCATATTTGCATCTAAAGCTTGCTGCACATTATTCCTGCTGTTATTGTAGGTGGACTTTGTTTAACAATGTATATTTCCATGGCTTTTAATCTCCTTTGCCCTGCATATCAGGGAAACACGATTTTTAATTCAGCAGGTAACATGGATTAAATTGTTTTGAACTTGAAAAAAATCATCTTAGTGTAAGGAAATGTGGGCTGTTTCCATTGTGGATATGGCCATGAATAGCAGTATCTAAGCAGAGAGGCACAGTGACAGTGTGAGTGTAAAAGGGTGTGAGCTGGTAAAAGTGCAGAGTTACAGCTGAGGTGGCCACCTTGTTACCTCCTGACCTGGATAACAAGTGATAAGTTATTTCCCTATTCCAAAGAAAATGAATGGGTAAGGAGAGTCACTTTCATTTCCCACCTCAGAAACAGGCTGGCAGTCAGCCAGACACAAGTATAGCATAGGAAATTGCATCCCTGCAACTGAGAAGCTATGGATTAGGGCTGCATATGAAGTGCATTTAGTGCATTTATGCCTGAAGTGCATTTAATACCTTTGGTATGTACCTGACGCCTTTCCTGGATGTTCTGCTTTTCTCATCTATGGGTATATAGTGCCAAAGTGGGTGCCCCTTTCTCAGCACCTGGGAGTTGTCAAGAAGTGTTCATAAGAATTTTCGTTTGAAAATTAAGTGTGCTAAAATACTTCAGGAAGCTCAGTTTCAGCAATGAAAATGTAAATGCTTTTCTGAGCAGTATCAAATTTCGAGTGTGCATCATGGGCCCATTTATTTTCCAGAGGTTTTGTGCTTTAGGTTTCCCACCCTCCCACCTACCTGTTTTAGCTACAGCTCATCGTAACACATCGTTAGAATTGTTCATCTATTTGTACAGCTTATATTCACTGATCCCAGTCCCACTCTGGCTCTGTGCCAGACAGCAGCCAGGCACAGCTGTAGGACAGCAGCCAGGATTAGTGATCATCTTCAGTATGTACCAGCTTTACGTTGAGGAGCAGCTTCAGGGGTGAGTAACAACATAAAAGTAATTGTATATGGCTTTAAGTACAGAGTGTATCAAAGAAGTAGGAGGACAACTACTAACCTTATGAAATTGCTAGGGAAGACAAGAGAGGGCAGTGATGTAAAGGATAGGAAGAGGTTTTTCAAACTGGTTTATGCTAGATTTCTGTGATAAGTTGTTCTGTGCCACTTTGGTGATGCAGAACAGCCATAAAGCTGTTTTAACAACATGGGTTTTTTGGATTTACTGCTTCACCAGAGCACTGTGAACCAACTGGAGTGTAATGATGAATCAGCCTTGTTTATTTAATTTTGTTTTGCATACTTGAGCTTTACAGCAATGTTATTAATGGCTAAAACTCGAGAAACATTTGTCTTTGTTTATAGCAGAAGCTGAAATTATTGGAGGGGGGGGGTGTGGGGAAAAGAGATGTTTTCTCTCTGGTTTTCAAATTTTTCAATTAAACTGCATTTGAATTTTCAGTCTCTAGAGACTCATTCTTCAACATCTTTTCTCAGGCTTGAATGTGTGTGTCATTTTCCCAGAGCTGAATTACCTAAGGTTAAGAGTCACTTTACATATTCCTTAAATATGAGGCAATAAAGAACAAATGCATTGAACAAATAGACAGGAAGAACAATGCTGCAAAAGTAGTCATCATCTTATACAGTAAAAATTATCATATGTTGTCTTTCTTCTATCTCTGCTTTACCTTGGATATCCTCTTACATACTTTTCTGTGCATATGTTGTGCTTAACTGTTACTTAATAACATATTGGACCAGTTCTTCAGCAAATAGATTCTGCTGATGACAGAGAAAATGAAGGTTAACAGTGTACGTGTTGTGGGTTCTGCCAAAGACTTCAGACTGTTTTCATTGAGTACAGAGGTGACTTTTAGCAATTTAAAATGTGGAAATGAAATCTTGAAGTGTGGTGGAAATTATCAGCTGAATTCTTTAGTAGCCCCTTGGAAAGTTTTGGTTCGATGTAGATTGTATCTTGGGTTGAAGTGTTTGCCATTTTCCTTTGGTTTACATTTATTGGTCCACTACTTACAGCAAAAAAATAACAGCTCAATATGCAGCATGTCTCTGTGTGATTGCATCTGATTAGTAGTTTTCTAATACAGTAATTCTACAAGCAAAACTTGAAAAGTGGGCTTCACATATTTGTGTTCAAATTGAAAGAATTTGTTTCAAACCCCTGTCAATTTATGGTGGTTGTATTTATTCTTTTTCAGCCAGCTGTAAAAGAAAAACTTAGAATCATAAAATTGAAATTAAATGAAATTTAGTAAAATATAATTTCTCTTAATGCATGTTTTCCCCCTATAGATGGCTTCACTATCATGATGAGATTTGAGGAAGGGTCTATATTTGTCACTTTTCCTATAACTTACAGCCAATCTCTCTTTATTGCAAAAGGTGGGTCCACAGAGATTATCCTGCAGTGTTATGAACCATAATCCTATCCATCAAAGAGAATTTGGTAAATATCTAACTCTCAAGGTCTGTCTGCAAAATACACGTGCCAGCTTAGGGCTTCTTATATAGTGGATGCTTTACCTCAATGCACTGTGCTCCAGAATGCATAGAATGATGGATACACAGTGTTTGCAGGGGAAACAGGGAAGAAGCCATGTAGATCAAAAAAGCCAGATATTCTGTGCCAGAAATAAATCACAGTGGTTTTTTTTTTCTAAACGGCTAAAGTCCATTGTAAACTCTTTTTTTGACCTGTGAATTTTTAAAACGTGGTTTTAAATGAAATAAAGCATATTCACATTAAAATATATTGAACTGAAGTTGAAATTCAGATTTCATGGCTTTCAGAGTCTGTGGATAGCCACTTCGTTATTAAGAGCAAATTCTAATGGGAAATAAGTCTGTTATTACATTCTGACACTGAAAACAGTAATTCCATCGCTTCATTAAGTAAGTATCAGTAAGCTCTATTTCCCATCTGAAATATTTTCTGTAAGTCTGATTACTGCAAACATCTGAAATAAATCTACATAGGAAATCTGATTTTTCTTAAAACTGCCAGTGAATAAAAACAGGTGGCGAGACACCCTACTACTAGTCCTTTTTTATTGGTTTCTACTACTTTGAATGTCATTAATTTTGAATAATGTGTCACTTTGACTCATAGAGAAAAGGCACTCTCAACTTCTTTAGAAGAATCAATGCAAATTTAAGAATTTGTATGTATGTATAGTTGCCTTGCAACTCCCTGTCATTCTCTGCAAAGTTAGTAGCATTTATTTCATAGTAAAGTTCATCAGTGAGTACCCATGGACACATTTTGGTTTTTGGTAGTACAAAAGTTAAGCTCAAGGTTACTTGCTTGTAAGCAACAGTTTTCTTGTTTGCTTGAAGTCAGGACACTTTAGGGATATCTGGAGTGGGTTTTGCCACTTATTCTATGAAGCTGGAATGTCATCCTTTATTTCTTTTTTCAGTTTCCACCCCAGTCATCTTGCCCTGCTCCTGGGTCTCAGCATCAGCCTTTTCAGAATTCTGCATCCCCTCAAGTGCCTGCTTACAGGCTCACCTGCAGCAGTTCTTCCCACATCCCTCCCAGCTCTGTTCCCTGGAGACCTTGATGCCCACACTGCGCTGAGTGTCACCAGCATGTGCTGAGGAATGCTCTAAGGGCAAGTGGTTTGCACAGCTGGAAGTGAGCCCACTGCACTGCCTAGCCATCCAGCAGGGAGGGAGGTGTCTTGTGACTGCTTCCAGGCTGAGTGTGTGCAACTGGGTTTTAAACTAAATCCTTTCAGCCTGAGGATCACTGACACAAAGCCTTCCAGGTTTGCTCTAAAGCCAGGTTTGTGTGTGGGTGGAATTTTAAAGGATGTTTATTCAATAAGGCTGCAGTTTCTGGGTACAGAAAGCACCCGTTCGTTGACAGCTCCTGCTTCCCTTCACTGCGAAGCAGCTGGACTGCTTGGAAGAGCCTTGCTGCCAGGCGGCTGCAGAAGCACTGGCCTGTGCCCCTACTTTCACCCAGGCTGTCAAGACACACTGATATTAGATGTTCACTTAACAACTCCAGAACTAGTGTGTGGAACTGGCATAAAGCTGCCTTGGTTTTTCTTTGCATGAGGTAAAGCACTCAGTTCAGCAATGTGAAATCCAAGCTCTCTACTAGTGCAGGAGAACTTCCAGTTCTGCTATGCCAGTATAGAGCAGTCTGGTTTGCACTGAGAAGAGATACTATGGCAGTGGCAGCTAGCTTATAATATTTATTTTTATTTTGATTTTCAATTCTATCTCTCCAGGGGCCTGCTTTGAAACCTGGTGAAGCCCCTTGGAGGTTGTATGCATTTATAATAAAGTTAAATAAGCAATACCTTCCTTTTCATTCAAGCACAGTCACTGCCAAAGCACAGCTTTTCCAAAGGGATAACTTTTGAAGTTGAAAGGTTGCCTACTTTCTAACATGTGATCCTTCCAGCCTGCTCTAGTATTGCGATATGTTTGCATTTCCTCAAGTAAATTTGAAGAGATTCTGTTCTTTTTTCCTTCACATTTATTGTAGGGCTTATATATAAAACTGTAAAGATACTTTGGTAGTTCATTCAGTTTACAATGGCTTCAGTTACAATGACTTTGTGTCTCATTTGGAGTTAAAGATGTTACCAGATTTCAGGTCTCGAAAAGTACAGAAGGAGTAGTAAATTTGTTGTACGACTTCATGGATTTCATTAATAGAGTCGAAACACTTTGATAAAATGAACATGTGCTGTTCTCTGTGAAAATACACTTGCTTTTTTTTTTTTTTTGTAATCCTTGATAATAGCTTTATTCAAGAGCTTAAGTCCAAGAACATTCTTTGAACATAGCTATAATTGCTTATGAATATTCCAATTATTGAGAAGGCAGCGGTAAATCATCTTGTCTTCCTAGAGAAAGAGGAGTGTCATTGTGTGATGAAGACTGTGGGTGGGTAATCAGGACTGTAGAATTTGAAATAGTCTTTTTGCCATTCACTCTGACTTTCAGCAGTCACTGGTACTTTTCTTGCTTCTATTAATCTAAATATGTCAATAATAGAAAGAGTTATCTTAGAAGGATACATAATAATTGCTAAATGCTTTTCAGCTTTTAGCAGAAAAATGCAGGCAGATAACAATAATTTTTTAACTTATTAATTATTAATTTTATTATTTTCATTTAAATATAAGTAAAAGGAAGTTATTTTTCATGGTTTCTTTATGTAAAGTTGTTAATAATGGAGATATTTTAATGATTAATAGATATACAAATACTGACACAATAAAAAATAGTGATGGCTTTTTTATTATTTATTAAGCTCTGGATTCTTCCTTCTTTCCTAATAGCCCATTTTGGTTCCTATTGAAGTAACAGTAAACTCAGTTCAGCTATCCATTGCCTTCTGTAGAGAGTTCAATAACAGCGAAAATTTTGAAGACTTTCAGTAAATTGTTAAAAAATAATTGAATACTCTGTCACCAAAGGAATTTTTAAAGGGGTTTTCAGTTATTGGCAATTACCTAGTTGTTTTCCTCAGTTAAATATGGTAGGATGCATGTTACATTTCTGTAGGTTTAACTGTTTCTTGTGCTTTTAATTACTTGTAAAGCTTCAAATAAAAATGCAGTGTCTAGGCGGAGTCAAAAAGAAAAAAAAATTACACGTAATATCTACAGTAAACAGAACTATACAAAAAGAAGTCTAATGGAGTTTGAAATACAGGTGGAAAATGATTTTTTTTTTTTAATGTAAACTCACCAGATTAGAGGAAGAGTGACTAAACAGCAATGATTGCTACTTATGTCCCTCTTATTAGGGATATTCTGGTTTTCTGCTGTGAAAAAAGATGGGGAAGGAGAAAAATCCCATACAGCTCACAACAGTCCTGGTGTGTAGACCTGAGTGCAGTGCTTGAATTCCTCTCTTTACAAGAATGTAAAAGTTTTTGAAATTTGGGTTCTTCAGTTCTTTCCATCTTCTTTTCTAATCTCTTTATAATTGTTAGGTTGATGCAATCAGTATTCTTCTACACTTTTTCTAAGATAGACATGTTTTAAATCAGTGTCACATAGATCAATTCAGGCACTTCCAGTCCTGAAACCACTATCTATTAAAACGTGAGACTCACATTCAGAAGAGTACTGAGTAGAATTTGCAGTAGATACTCTGCTCTGCTTCACATAGCCAGTGTGGAAAATTTTCCCTTTGATTTTTTTTCTAATCACAGTATAATTTTTGCTTAGCGTGTGGGTGTTCTGTGTGAGTTATCTCCCTCTCTTCAACTCTTACTGCCTGAAGTTCACTGCTAGTTTCTTGAGTGGATTGGGTGCTTTAAGTGAATTTCGTCTACTGATGTGTAGATTTATCAAATATCTTGCATAAAACTGATGAGATAATTTCAAGTGAAACAGACCAAACACTCTCCCAAGTAATTTTAAAGCATCTTCCAAAATTCATGTGACATTTTGAAAAAGAAATGTTTCTTCTATGTTGAGTATTTATGGATAGTATCAGTTATAGTACAGCATGCACTGTCATTTAAAGCTTCAGAATGTAAAATGTCCTAGATTCGTTAACCTGAGCAAGGGAAAAAAAATCGCCAGTTATCTAGGAGCTTCCTTTAAGATACAGAAGCACACTACATTACATTACTAGAGTGAAAAAGATGTCAATTAACCATATTTGCTGTGGTTTTTTAGTGGATTTTTGCTTACTGAATTGCACTGATGCGGTAGTAAAACATGGAAATAGTGAGAGCGATTCCAAATTCTTTTTCACCTCTTCTGTTGTAGCCATGTGTTTCAACCGACATCTATTTGATAAAATGAACTGCTGCTTTCCCATGTACCCCAGCCCCAACTCAGCAGCCCTTAGAGAAACACAGTTTGTGAGACAGACATAGGTTTACTATGTAAGAATGATTGATGTGTGTTTCAAAGTAGGGTTTATGGCTTTGGGCTCTGTCAGACAAGATGGTGAAATATGTCCGCAGCACAATCACCCAGATGGAAGGCACTCACGAGAACAGTGGTTACATCTGAGATACAAAAAGAAAGTGCCAGAGCACAGGGCCTGCCGTGATGGAATTTTAGCACTTAACATGCCCATGATGGCAAAACAAATCAGTAAACATGTGCAAACCTTTATGACAGCCCTGAGAGGTGATGGCCATCTGCACCTAAGTGTGCAGTGCTGTGTCTTTGATAGATGTGTGATGCCCCTAGCACTCCCAGGAGTCTGGACTGTTACGATGAAAGCATCACTGCTTACTTCTAGGCATGGAGTGGTATGTCAGATGTGCATGCAGTAATCTTGGTGAAGAATGAGGAGGTTATTTTGTGCTCAAGTCTGTAATAAAAGCAATTAGTTAATGTGAAAAAATGCTTTTTTCTATCTGTATAGAATAATAAAAAGGTTACCTCTAAACATTAACCTTATGCTAGCCTGTATTTTGTGAAGATACACTGCCAAAATATATGATCTCAGAAACAAAATGGACAAATTCTATACATAGGAATTTGTGAAATAATATACTTGATTTTTATTATACACATAACTTCACAAAAGTTCATGTAATGAACTTTTTATAAATTCCTTCTTTGATCATAGTTGATTAATGAAATGATGAAGCTATTGATACTGTTGTATTTTGGTGATTTGAGATGAACATGTTTAATGATGTAGCTTTAGATTTTTTTTCCAAAATATTAATGGAATACTTTCATATGCAATTTAATGATAACATTTAATGCCTCTTTAGTTATACTTACCTTAAAAAGAATTTTTAACATCACAAGAGAGCCTCTTCTTCTATCCCTTATTCCTGATCCAGATCCTACTTTTTTCTCCTAAGGTTGTACAGTTTAGGTCACAAGTAGGTTCTTAGTAATGTTTTGCTACTGGTAGATATTGATGTAGCACTTAAGTATAAACAGATGGATTGATCAACTTCTGTGTATTGTGTACATTCATATATACATATGTATATATATGTACAAATGCGTGCATGCTCTTCTAGTATTTTACAAAGATGAAGTTCTATTTCTATTATATTTTGCATCCAGACGACAATTATAGTATAATTCGCCATTTCTTGGTTTTGCTGGGGTACAGTTAGTGATATTTCATTCTGCTGTAACTATTAAGGTACATAAAATTTACTGACAAAACCCCAAAACTAGGAAAATGCCTTCACATCGTGATCTATTAAAAATGCATTGAATTAGATTCTTCATGGTGATGCAAATTACTCTACTTCTGTTTTTAAGAACATTTCCTGGAATTAAGTTCCTAATAAATTTATTTATAGTGGTTGAGTTAACAGCAAAAACAAATTTGGATTTCAGTATAAAAATAAAACTTGTGGGAACAACAAACAATAATGGTGCTGCCACCCTAATCACTGTGGACAGGAAAAAATGTTTTAAGGAGAACATGTTTCATGCTAGCATAATACATATTTAATTTCCCTCATTTGATGTGAAGAAAATGAGATAGATTGATGCAATCTGTAAACGCAAAATTAAAACCGCATGTGTGAAATAAATTCAGGCAATTTATCAGTCGGACTAAGTGTGTTTTTCTCTAAAAAAGGTATGAATAAACTCAGCACATAACCTTTTTTATATATAGCAGATGTTATTTTGAAACTATACTCTATGGAGTTTATTTCACAATAAAATACATGACCTATTTGTCATTTTTCATTTGTCACAAGCCCATGTAGTTTAAGTCTAGCAAATCGAATGTGATATTATGGATTTTTCCTAGCTTTCCTAGAGTCCAGCGCAGAGTAACTTGCTTGTGAAACTATCCAGTGGACACCCTGGAGACATTCAGGACATGTGAAAATAAGGGAAAGTGAATTCAGCAGCAGAGGAACTGCAGGGACAGAAAAATATCTCCAGTTTCAATGGGGAGCTGTTCAAGCAAAGCTTCATAACCACATGTTTTCATGATATTGGGCAAGACTATTAGTGTAAGATAAGAAATACACATATAGTTACATGAGTCTGCAGAAGTTTTCTTAACTCCCCTGAATTTGTATTTCAAAATCCTAACTCTTTCACACAGACAGAACTAATACAAGTAGGAAGTTATAAGCACATTTTAAGCCTAAGTTCTCTCTCAGGGCTTTTCCTCATGCCTGTAAGAGAGACGTAGACTGTCAAATTTCTCTTCTCTGGATGAAGCTCATGCCTGTGCCCCATTTTTGCCCAGCTGCATTGGAGAGCAAAATGCATCTTGGCCTACTGATATGATGAAAAGTTCATCAGTGAAGTAGCCACAGGCTGTGTGCTGAGTCCCCTCCAAAGCCTGGTCAGAGGAGCACTCCTTCCAGAATATAAGTGCTTGTCTGTGAGATAAGCAATGCATCTCAGTCCATTGGAGAGGCAAATGGCATGATATAGATGATGGGATGGTGTTAGGTAATAGGTTGGACTCGATGATCTCAATGGTCTTTTCCAACTACGTTAATTCTGTGATTCTGTGTGATTCTGTTTTCAATCATGTGAAAAATTCAGATGATTATTTCAAGAGGAAGGGTAGTGGGTATTGTCAGAAATGTAATATGGAGCAGAATATAAGCCATGTGGATACAGGAAATCTATTGTGATAGGAGAAATTAGTTGGAAGAGAACAAGGTAGGAAAAAGAACTATTTTGTGTTGATAATGCCTTTCTTGTTTATCTGACCTAGGAATAACTGTCCTAGGCCCTCGATCCTGAAGAGGGTATTTTTTTAGTGGCAGTTCCTTGGGTCTTACAACATTGATAGAATGCTGTCAAGCCTGTCTGAAGTATTACTTTGAAGACAAACATTACAGAATTATAAACCTGTAAACAGTGACATTAACTACCATTAATGTGTAGCCAGCCTGAGGCATTGCTAAGCCTACACAGACTTATGCACTGCAGGCACACTGGGGGTCTCTGGATGAATTCTCTGCAAGTTCTCTTTGTGAATGGTTTCCAAGAAAACAGGAACTGAATTTCTCTTTCTTCATGCTTAAGAACTTACTTTTTATTTTGGAGGTTGAATTTCTACCTAATACCCTATTCCCACAGAGATGCTTTTAAGACAGTTCCTAGGAATAAACTGTCTTCCTCCACCTCTCAAGAGTTTTATATACAGCCCTTATCCATGTATACTTTCTTCATGTTCTTTGAACAGAATGATCCTGTTTTCACTGCAAGCTTTTTCTTTCTAAAATACTATCAGCAAGTCAATCCCAGTCGGTCTCAAAAGGATCATTACTTATTCATTAATAATGAATTATTCATAATTCATTACTTATTACTTAACCTTCAAAAGCAAGCAGAAGGTCACGGAACAATAGGACCGTGTGCATGTGACTTATTTACAAAAGCTGGTAAGAAAAATAAGTCTAGGAGTTCCCCTCATATTTGTTAGTTCCGTATCTGACAAGGAGAAAAGACCTTTCCTGATTTCAGATTCTGGTCAAGCTGACAGCTTTTGTGATTTCTGTCCTGGAAGCCTTGAACTGTTCACTATACTTCTGACTTCACCATTTTTCCAAAGCCCTGGAAGGTTTAATATTCCCTAATCTATCTGTCCTCTGCCTTGGCAGTTGTGTTGTGGGCTGGACAGGACCAAGGAGTTGTTCTTGTGTGGCTGCAGGACAGGCATTTATTATTTGCTTGAGTGCTCATAAGTAGCTTCATTGTTTTACTTTCTCTATCTGAAAACCTGTAACATTTAATTTCATAGCAATTTGCTGTGATTGTAAACACACAGAAGTTGGCACTGAATTCAAAAACTATGGTATATTTTCATAACTCTTTGATGTTTCTTTGTTCAGCTTGGCTTTGTGCACTATCTCAATAGAAAAACATAAATTTGAAGATGGTCATAAAGATATTGTTAATAAAGAATAGGGAAATACAGAAAGAAACACTCTTGCTATATATGTAGGAAGAACATCTTTTACCAAAACAGTCACGTGAATGGCAATGGGAGAAGACTCCTCAGCTTTGGCTATAGTTTACTGAGATTGTTAAATAGCTGTATGACAATCATAATAGAAGAATCTTCTTTAAGAAAAGCTAAAAGAAAAAAAATTGTGGATGATGAACTGAAGGGGGAAGGTCAGTGAAAAGCTGGGAAGTCTCAGGGAGATTGCTGGAGGAACTGAGGTTCTCTGTCACTCTCAGCTCTGAGAGAAGTTATTAGTCAGGTACACCTGTGTCATTTTTGTTTGATTTTGTACCTAGTACAGATATTTTGATTCACAGAGCATTCAGAAATCATTAAA
This sequence comes from Serilophus lunatus, assembly GCA_013399895.1. Taxonomy (NCBI): domain Eukaryota; kingdom Metazoa; phylum Chordata; class Aves; order Passeriformes; family Eurylaimidae; genus Serilophus; species Serilophus lunatus. Next base: position 442,912 of record VXBA01001894.1, on the reverse strand, counting down.
TTTCACCAAGTGATTCTTGTGTTGATCTAAAATACTTTAAATTAAAGAGTAAGTGACTTTCTGAATGATAGAGGATTGGTTGCCTATTTCAATGAATTTCCCAATGGACGACTATACTCTGTAACAATGTGTTCATTTTTCTTGTTTCCAGACATTTATTTCAACCTCAGGCCACTAAATCTAGTGCTGGTCATTAATAGAATGAAGATCCTTTTAGTATTTCCTCTTTTTGATAGCACATATACACTAAATAGATTATGAGTCTGTTTTCTTTTGAGTGAGATAAAGAAAATGCTGTGTTGGAAAGAAAATACAGTGTCAGGAAGAAAACCAAAACCCACACGTCTCTATTCTGCATCTACTTTTACTTTTCTATTTATTTTACAACAGTTTCACCAGAATTGCATATATTTGCTTATTTAAGTTTTCACAATAAATTCCTCCCTGTACATGTGTGCATACACATCCCTTGTTCAAATGCTTTATTGATCTCATAACCCTTTTATGAAAGCATTCCTCTAGGAACATCTCTTAGTCTGCTTGAAGGAACAAGTTTTTATATTCACTACTTCTAGGTTGGGTGCATGCCCAGTAAATAAAGAACATTTTTAAAATAATTTTTTTATAAAGATCCTAAAACCAGAATGTTCCAGACCAAATGCTCCACCAGAGAAGTTCCACAAACTTCTGTGGGATTTTCTGTAGGATCAAAGATTTCCATTCATGGAGCTGATCAAGTGAACAGTCTTTGTCCTAGGAAATTGTACCCATGTGTCCTTTATCGTGAATTTGCATGCAGTATTATATATAACAGGCCCTTTTACTTCTCTGCTGTGTCAGATTTCACCAAATGTCACCAAATGAAAAAAAAACAAACCAAAACCAAAACCAACCCACACTATTGCCACTATTCTTGTTAATTTTGCGTTGTCAGCTGTAATTGCTGTTTGTTGAAAAGATTTTATATGCAGTCTGGTTTTTCACTGCCTCCTTTCTTTGTGTGTAGGGCAGAGAAAACATATCAGTAAATATTGAAGAGGAAAGCTGTATTATGACTGACAGTTACCCTAATTCTTTGAGATACACTGATATCAGTAAAGTAACGTCTGTTCAAGAATGAAGTGCCTAATTTCACTTTGTTTTGATTGCAGAGCTGATTTGTTTCAATCAAAGAGTGACAGCTAGTATAATTTTTAAGGCAGGTGTCATATGTGCTTTATTTTTTAGTTCTGTGGTCCAAAATTGCAAAAAACTGATTTTCTGTGGCATGGTCATATCTAAACATAATTATGTAAAAGCACAAAAACAAGAACAAATCAGTGCATCATCTGTCTCAGATGTGTCCAGCAGAACCTGTTTCCAAATGCCTCTTGACTTATTGAGGAATTTTTCACCAGCTCCAGAGCAGCCCTGTGGGAAAATAGCTAAGAGAATCCAGCCAGCTGCTGTTACAGGGTACCTATGGTCATCAGCTTCAACTTCTGCACCTTTAGCAGGCTTGCTTCTGCCCTCCCCTCCCTACTTACTGTTATGTCTGCTCTGAATCTCTGCTGCCACCCTTCACCTCAGTTTTACTTCACATCTATCCTTGTCATGATCACCAATATTTCTTTTGTCTTTTCCACTTTAGTCGTCCCTTTCTTAATGCTCCCTTGTTCCCCATTATCCCTTGTCAGCATCTTGTTTGCTCTTTCCCATTGCAAACCTAACATTTTCTGTGATTGCATTGTTCACACCGCTCATTTTTTGTCTCATCTTCTCCCCTGGTACCTATATTGCTTACCTAGTTTATAAATTCTTCAGGATAGCCATGGTCTTTTGCTGTGTCTCTCTGCATACTATGGAATCCTGAAAGGCTTATCTTTTGTGTGGTTTTAGGCACTACTGTAGTAAAAGTGATTGATAATACTACAAAAAAATGTAATGTACTTGTTTTATAACTGTACCATAAAGGAAAATTACTCTTTACCTACCTACTGATTGTACTTTGTATTTTGTCTACTGTAGCTGTAGATATATGTCTCCCTCTATAAAATAGTTTAATATCCTAACTTTTTCTGGGCTTAAATTTTAATGCTGATCTATGTCTTACTTATTTTAAGCCAAGGGAATCCAACTAGTTTGACCTCACTGAAGTTCATTAGATTGCCCCCGAATCAAGTAGAAGAGTTTATCTGATCATAAGGTTATTTAATTGTTAGTATTGCCACAATTGTGTGATGTGTTTACCTTGGTTGGATGCCAGGTGCCTATGAAACTGCTCTATCACTCTCTTGTCTCTGGAGGACAGGGGAGGGAAAATAAAATAGAAGATAACTCGTAGGTTGAAACAAGTCAGTTTACTAAAGCAAAAGTGAAATAGAAAAAAAATAAAATTCTCTACTTCCCATCATCAGGTGGTATTCAACCACTTCCCAATAAACAGGGCTTCAGCATGTGAAGTGGTTGCTCCAGAAGGCAAACACTGTAAATAACAAATGCCCCTCGTGCTCCCCTTTGATCAGTTTGGGTCAGCAGGCCTAGCTGTGTCCCCTCCCAGGATCTTGCCCACTCCCATCCTACTGATGGAAGGTGGAATGTCATAGAGACAGTGCTGGTGTTATGCCAGCATTGCTCAGCAGCAGCCAAAACAGAGGTGTTTCACCAACACATTTCTAGCTACTAATGCAAGGTACAGCACTGTAAGGGCTGCTATTGGGAAAATTAACTCCATCTCAGACAGATGCAATACAATATCCACCCCTTTTTCTATATCATTTGCATTATGCTTAGATGTCACAGTTTTTAGATATACACACACACACACCTATATCTTGTGACTGTTCCATTGTATTTATTTCTCATTCTTGAAATCCCTTTTTACTGACAAAACTTACAACTTAAATTACATTGTTAAGCTGTCTTTATACCCAGCATACAGATTTATAGTTTCATTAATTACTATCTCCTATTTACCCATTTCATGGGCTTCTTCCAGTCCTGCACATTTAACAAGTCATGACTTCAGGCTGATTCTATCAAGATGAGGGCTCAGGACAGGGAAAGCAGCAGACTTGATCACTGTCCACTGACACTAGCCTGGCCCAGGCCATGTAACACACTCCTCACTCCTTTCAAAATTCTCTTTTCATCAATTCATGTCATTCCTGCTACTTTGCTTCCTGTAACATACAATTTGCATCACACATTATTTTCCCCTCAAGGTTAAATCTCCTTGAGGTGCCATGTCTCCTTATCCTTCCACATTACCCAGCAAGTACACCGTGGTCCCTGAGCAAAGACAACACCAATGGATGGGTTTGCCTTTTCTCACGGAAGGAGAAATCCACACCACCTTCCCCAGCTGCTTCCCTATCTCTCTATAATGTTTAGGGGTTTCGTTTGGGCAGGACCAGGGTGGTTAGCAGATCCTCCAGTGTTAACCAGCCAAGTGGCTTCTGCTAAATTTGCATCTCAATGCTTCCATGGCCCATTGCCTAATGCTCTTACTATAGTCTTTAGCAGTCCACCACATATCTCAGTCTTTCCGGAGGCTTGTGGATAAAAGATGTGATATATCTACTCAATGTCACATTTCTTTGCCCAAGGATTTATGAGGTTATTTTGAAAATGAGTCTCACTATCTGATTCAATACTTTCTGGGGTACCATGTTGCCATAGAATGTGCCTTTCAAGACTTAAGATGATGTTTCGAGCTGTGGCATTGTTTACTGGGTATGTTTTCAGCCAACTAGTAGTTGCATCCATCATGGTAAGTATCTAGTGCTTACTTTGGTGTGTTCATGGCAGTCATCTTATACAGTCAATTTGTCAGGTCTCATCATACTGAAAACCCAGCCACTCCATTCCAGGGAGATTTTACCCAACTGGCTCACTTGATTGCAGCACATTTCACATTCATGACTGATCTCTGTAATGGCCTCCATGATCAGGTCAACTCCTCTATCATGAGCCAATCTGTATGTTGCATCTCTTCCTAGATGTCCTGGTGTTTCATGGACCCACCAAGCTATAAACAGCTCACCTTTCCACTAGCAGTCTCAATTGAAATTGAGCTATTTCAATTTTGGCAGCATTATCCAACTGCTCATTCTTTTGATGTTCTTCAATAACACAACTTTTGGGCATATGAGCATCTACATAACACACCTTTAGAATCATGTTTTCTACCCATGCAGCAATCTCGTGCCACAACGCAGCAGCCCAGATGGGTTTACCTCTATGTTGCCAATTGGTCTTTTCCCATTTCTGTAGACACCCCTCATAGGGCATTAGCCACCATCCAGGAGTCAGGATAGAGAGAATGTACAGGCCCTTTCTTTGTTCAGCAATATTTAGGGCTAGTTGTATGGCTTTCAATTCTGCAAATTGACTTGATTTAACCTACTCCTTCAGCAATCTCAGTGACTTGTCAAGGAGATCTTTTGCACAAAATTCAATACAAATACTGAAAAGAAAAAGAAACTGTTCCACTGGTTTAGAATTGAAGTTAGAGAAACAATGAAAAACTATTCACTATGCCCACACCAGGTGCACAATCTATATACATTGTCTGTTTTTTAGGGAGTTTGTCATGGTGGAGGAAAACTTATGGGAGACATTTTGAGGAGTCTAAGGTGGTTTTATGGTTTCTTTGATGCTGCCCCAAGTGTTTTAGGACTTCATCAATTAGGGTACTAAACTGGCTCCAAAAAACTTAGGAATTGTATTGTCAGCTAGAAAAAACTGTTTTGTGTTCTTTGCAAAGCACAAGGAGCTATGGGGCTTGCACAGAGCCCAGTGAGATATAATACATCTTTGTGCTCTAAGTTATGGTGATACTGGGTCTGGCATAAAACCAAGCCAAAACTAAGGGAGCTGATATGTCTCCCTTTGGAGATACCTCAGCACCTGCATGTACCACTTGTTGAGAACACAGAAGCAGAATATACCCTCCTCTTAATTGTGGGTTTTTTTGGTTGCTTCCGTGAGGCCAAGGAAGGACACATACATCAGATATTACAATGGAAAATGGAAATTCCAACAAAATGTTTTGCAAAAAAACCCCACAACAATTAACAAAAGGGTATAAACTGGATTATGCTAATTTAGTACTGTAGTCAGTATTCTGGTCTTTCTCTGCTCCTCTGGTATAAACCTTTTGCATTAGTCTTCTGTGTTCTTTTCAGTGAATAGGCAACTTAGTCACTCTCCACAGAGTCCACAATTTAAACAAAATCCTATTCCAATGGCTTTCAAGGGTTTCTCTTTAATAACAGCAGAAGTAAGATAAACTTCAGCTCAAACCTGTTGATGCTGTTTTATTTTATTGAGTTTGTTGTTAAGATGACAACTTTGGGATTTCTGAGCCCACACCCTAGATTCTATCTTTTCAGGCAGCCACTTCCCCCTCTTATATCCAGAAGTTATGAGTCATCTGCCTCACTGCGCCAACAAATGTCTCTTAACCTTTTCCAGGCCTGAGAGAATAAGAGCTGAAGGAGGTGTACAGGCAGATTCTAGTGACCTTTTAAATCAGAACAACTGTATGAGACAAAATTTGGTCTTAAAGGTCTTTCAGAGAACACACAGTAGAAAGTAAATGCTAATTAAGATGTCATTTCAGATAGCATGGCATACCAAAACACTACCTAATACCTTCCAAGGAGAATAGTTTCTAAGTCTAAACCAAGCTAAATAGTGAGAATTCTTGGTGCAGCAATTTATTCTAGCATGCCAGTATTTAATTTTAATTTTGCAGTCAGAGTGTGATCTTGCATTCCTCTCCCACAAATAAAGGTAAACCACTCATCTTCAGATGGGAAGCCAAGTTAAGGCTTTGAACAGAATATGCATTTTCATTTTGCTGAAATACCTTTATTCTAACTTGCAGAAGTTTAGAATATTTATCATAACCATGTTACTGCTGCTGCAGGAAACAAGAATTATCTTAACCTGTTCTGCATGCAGCCAGTTGGGGATTCTCAAAATCATGACAAGCAGGTCCTTTTTCAGAAGCCCTGACTGTCAGTATATCTGAACAGATAAAGGAAGAGAGCAGTATGCCAGATATCTATTTTCAGTCTGAATAAGAGCTTTGCAACCAGTCTGGTTGGTCAGCTGGACACCAACAGGAAAACTGCAGGAATTCTCAAGCATCTGTAGAAATGACAATTCTGCTGTAGTCCGCAGGATTTTTATTTTAGATTAGTGTGAGGATTTTTTTAGTGAAGTCGTTATTTCAACTGGACCCAACAGCACCATAAGCAACCCTTTGTACTAGTATTGTGAATAGACTTGTATATGCAATACAAGTCACATATACAGCTCTATACTTATGAAAGAATTTTATTTTCAAGTTTTTATGGTCTTTGATGCTAAAAACCAGTTGTGACTTATGGTGCATCATTTGCTTTCTTTGCTTAAACAGTTAATTAAATATGGGATTTTTGGTAAATATTAATTTCAGTATTTTGATTACATCAACATGGCAGCATAATTCAGCTTTTCAAAAAAATTCCAACAAAATTATGTAAGAAATGAGTTCTGTAGTTGGTAGGAAACCATACCATAGCACGCAGTATGCCTAAAACCAGAAATATACCTTTACCTTTTTTCCTTTTTTTTTTTTTTTTTTTCCTTTCTGTGTGGGATACAAAAGAAATGTATTCAAAGTGAACATTAAGAGGAAAATAAGAGAAAAGTAAACTGAAATAATTTAGCTGTGCTTTCCCTCTGACATTCTGATTTCCCGCATGGAAAAACATCTTGCTGTATATCATAAAAATAATCTCTTATATGATTATCTCTATGCCACTGATAAATTCAATTTGCCCCTGAAAGCATCTAGCTGCTTAGCAGTCTTTTCTTTGTTTCTGAGCTCAAATCATCTCTTCTATCTGCAGTACACATCAAGTTGAATTTCTCTCCCATTCCATCATAGCACTTTTGATGAGATTCTTATTCTCATTATCTTCAGAGTACCAAGCCTAACTCTGCACCTGCTTTTATGAAGTTCATATGTTCCTGCAGTCTCATCTCTTGAAAAGATACTGTTTTCTCTTATGTTCAGCTGATTATATTTTTCTGACCGCAGCTGAAATGCACGACAGCGTTCAGAAATGGCTGTCTTTGCTATGGATGGATTTGGTTTTTTGCTAACATACTTGAAATGTGTTCTTTGTAGTAAAAGGAACTACTTCTAATCTCTTGCATTTAGCTTATTGCCTCAAATGGTTGTTTGAAATCAAGGCATATATAAATCTTATACATTAATCATCATTAGGAACATTCGCATTATGACCTAAGATTGGAAGGTTAAGTAGAATACAAGAATATGTAAGGGGAGAACAAAACTATTCCTAAGCCTGTGTTGTGCAATGTGAGGAAGAGAGGCGACAGGACATTGTTTTGCAAACTGTTGAACTTTGAAGTAGTTCAAAGCCAAATTCGTATGGATACAGGTTCTCTGGGCTTTTTATCAATTTAAAAAATTGTAAGCAGATAACAGCAGTGGATATGTAGCCAGAGCTTATTGTATTACAATAATACCTATTTGCTACAATGTTTATGGATCATTGGAATGGGAATATATTCTAAGGGTCTCAGAATTCAGAGAATATTCAGGAAGAGAGAACAAATCTTACCTTGCATTCACTTGGGGTTTACCAAGAAGTCTTGCACTCTCATTTGAGATAAAGCTCAAATTCAGTCTGCCGTCATCTTAGTTATCTTTATTCTCTCTGCTTTTACAACCCCTGTAAACTATTGAGTTCTCCAGGTATTGTACTCCAACTCCTTCTGTTGCCATGTACAGTCAATATCATGTATATGTGATTTTAGAAAAGAAGTTTCTGCAACCTGTTCCTGCTTTTTAATTAAATTTTATGTTAAACTTTTAATTTTATGTAACTCCTGATGTCTTAAGAGTTTACATTCACAGCTTCAATCTGCCAGGTTAACTCAAGAGTGCCATTCCTTCGGTTATTTTTCCAAAATTTATTTCTTCTTCTTCTTCAAGAAATATTCCAAGTTGCCCTCAGTGGAGTAGTTCTAATTTAGAAATATGAACTGCTTTTCATATAGCCATCTCTTTGGCAAAATTGATAGAAATTTGCACTTAAGCTACCAGTTTGTTGCATAATTCTTGCTTAATGTTCTCCTCACAAGTGTCATAAATGAGACAATGGCAAACAGGTGCAGTTGCTAAAGAGTGTGGCTCATACAAGTGATCTCTGTCAAGCACAGAATTTCTTTTCCAACATTTTCTGAGTGCTTCAGAGTCTTAGAGTTGAAATCAGGAGCTTATTTAACCCTAACCCTAAGCTTGAACTTAGAAAACTGAGTTACCCAGTTGCCCTCCTAGGCAAGTTTTCACTATTTTTATTACAATTAGCTTAACATAAGCCAGCTTTGATTTACATTAGAGTGAGAATGGAATCTGTGAGACTTTCTGCATAATATAGCACTATATATATAGACAGCACTGTAAATCTTTTCTTTTGCCACATTGAGGTCATCCACAGGCCTCACTCAGTTATTTACTCCCACTAAGTGTTACGTCTCCCTCTAATCACCAGCGCAATCTGCTCAGCAGGTCAGCCTTGCTTGTGCACCATTCTTTCCAAACATCACGTGATGTTATCTTCACAAATAATCTGACTGCAACAGTCTTACTGATGGCCATTTAGGAGAAAAAGCATGATGAACATGTCATCGAGTTGTAAAATGTCAGAAAATATTCATTTGAGATTAATAAAATGTTATTGTCAGCATTTTTTTCCTATATATCCCAGTGTTTTGTAAGAGTTAGTGACCTGGACAAGCTCAAGAACTGGGCCTATTTGAAAGTAATCTCATGAGATTTAACAAGATGAATTTTAACAAGTGCAAGGTGCTGCACCTGGATCAGGACAAACCCCCGGTGTCGATAAAGGCTGGGGAAATAACCAGATCAAGAACAGTCCTGTCAAGAAGGACTTGGGATAATGGTGGATGAGAGGCTGGACATGAGCCAACAGCGTGGGCTTGCAGCCCAGAAAGCCAATTGTGTCCTGCACTGCATCAAAAACAGTGTGGCCATCAGGTCAGGGGAGGTGATTCTGCCCTTCTACTCCACTCTCATGAGTCCTAAGTTGCTGTATCCAGTTCTGGAGTTCCCAGCAGAAGAAGGACATTGACCTGTTAGAGTAGGCTCAGAGGAGGACCACCAAGTTGATTAAAGGCATGAAACACCTCTCCTGTGAGGAAAATCTGAGAGAATTAGGATTGTTCAGCATGGAAAAGAGAAGGCTGCAGGGTGATGTATCAGCATTTCGTAGTTGAAGGGAGCGTTACAGAAAGAGGAGAGGAACTTTTTACAAAAACATGTAGTGACAGGACAATAGGGAATGGCTTCAAACTGAAAGATGCTAGGTTTAGATTACATATAAGAAAGAAATTCTTTATTGTGTAGGTGATAAGGCACTGGGAAAGGTTTTCCAGAGAACTTGTAGATGTGCTATCTCTGGAAGTGTTCCAGGCCGGGTTGGATGGGGTTTAGAGCAATCTTGTCTAGTGGCAAGGGCGTTTGAACTAAATGACCTTTAAGATTCCTCCCAACCCAAGCCATTCTATGATTCCCTGATTTAGATTACTGCAGTTGTCCTGCTGGTTTGCATTTGAGATAGTCAAAGTTTTGTGCATCTAAACTGTACTATACTGTACTGTATTATACTATACTGTACCGTACTATACTATACTATCTATTCTGTACCTATAAAGTTGCTTCGTAGCCCCAGGACAGTCGGTAGTAATAAAATGAAAGTTTCCATCATTAGAATATTTTGTGTGATATTACAAACACAGACAGAGAAATCACAGAAAAAAATCTGTATCCTACATTGTTGACTATCTATTAAGTACTAACACAGGAACTTCTAACATCTGAGAGAAGAAATAGTATGCGAATTCTTTCTCCTCTCATAACATTGTCTCCTTTACAATTCAGTGTTGGCCACCACAAGTATCATCATTTAATTTCATTAGCCTGAAGAAAATTGCCTTATGTTTCCTGTTGGCTTCTGCTTGATACCTGTTTTTATCACAGGCACTCTGATTGGACGGTCCCATCTTTCCTTGGTCAATAGCATCTTACATAAAGATTCCTCCCAACCCAGTTAATCCTCTTAGTCTCCCACATCCAGGTGTTCAGTCACTTTTAGCAAGTGATCCATAGAGACTTTCCATGATCCCTTTAAAATTCAGTTCATCGGGGTCCAAAAAGAAGAGTTCAGAACATAGGAGGTAACCACAGCCTTGGGAAGTTGAACCTTGCATAGCTTTTGCACATATATCAGGGTGAGAAAATAACCCTTTAGAGCACCAGAGATTCTGGATCCTACAGGTATGTGGTCTTAGGCACAAAGAGAAGGGCAGAGAAGCATAACTTCTGGACTTTTTATTTGGCACTTTACTGTTTCCTGAACGTTTCTGGTCAATATTACACAATATGGCAGGAAGACACTTTGGAAAATCTGTGTGAGTTTCCAGTTACTGAGAATATTCAAACTTTGATGGGAGTTGAGCTGTTTTTTCCGTGTGGGTATAAAAAGCCGTTCGAATATCTGCTAACTTTCAAGAGAAGCAATATCTGCTGGTGTTTTAGCTAAGAAAGTCCTGAATAGAGTGACACCTAAATTTTGTGTCTTTGCTCTATTCTGTCAGGAGAGACGCCAAATATTAATGCATATTTTGGAGAACTTAGTGGTATTAGATAGAACTGCTGACCTTTAAAAAAACATGATTCACACTGTTGGTTGCAGTAGAAATGGTGATCCATATATTAAAATTACGATGAAAAAGCTGTGTGAGGTCTTTCTCTATCTGATTTCTGTCGCTGTGGTTCAAAATTGGGAAAATACCCACAGAGCAAGAGAAACTTGAATATAGATATTGACGTATCCTGACTCAATTCTTGGAGATCCTAGGAAAAAACTTGGCAAGCAGAAGGCTTTGAATTAGGACACCATTTATTTCCATTAGTGTCAAGGCTGCATTATATTGCATTTCACACAATTTTTGTTTGTTTCCTGGTACAGCCTATTTTAATTTGTTTGTTATAATGAAGTTGAACAGAATAAAACAATTATTATATAAATGTTATAAATAATATTATTTATATAATAAGACATCAAGGAAGGAAACTTGCTGGCTGAAAGACTATTGCTGAGTGACTGTATAATCAGCCTTTAAGGAAGGGAAAACAATCTGAAATTTCCACACCATCCTGGAAAATCTGAGCCTTAAAATTACTGCAGACAGTCATTCGCTGAAGTAGTGGAAAAGTGCATGATTTCTGTAATCCAGCCCAAAAATAATGTTTAGAGTCTGTGTATCTCATCTGTATCAACTACACATCATCTCAGCTACCTGGCCATTGCTATCAAAGTGCTACTAGTGCTGAAAAATGGAGTTAGAAATACACGGTAGAAATAACTCTACTCCTACCGGAGATGTGGTTGAACAGGTTTTCCTAATCAATTGCCTTTATGTTTCCTCAGTCAATAGGCACGGAAATCTTCTGAGAGCTCTAATGAGATTGGGTAAAGATGCAATGAAAATGACACCCAGAGGGATTGCAAGAGATAGCCATTGCAGTTACATAAGTGATTTTTACTTCCTCTTAGGCAACAGAGGGGTCACTGTTCCTTCTCCAGATCAATTCAGAAGAACATAGAAAAATCCCCACAGCTTCAGACTTTCATCTAATGTTTGGTTTTGCTTACATCTGAGCACTGTGAAAAAGTGACACCCTACAACACAACTCTGCCAAATCTATGCAGGCCTATAAACCCAACAGCTTGAAAGATCACCCAGATCCAGCACGCTGATCTTTTGCTGTCAGATATTGCAGATTTGCTGCTGCCCAGCCTGTAAACAGCAGAACTGGGGTAAGTGCACAAGAACTGCCATCATCGTGGTTACTTTAGTTAAAGCTTTGTGCACTTGAGGGACAAATCCAGTTGGTAATAGAATACCTCCTAAAATTCTACTTCATTCTTCTGTACTTAAATGGAGTCAAGGGCTATAGTCATTAAACAGTGAAATGCTCCAAGCAGTTTTGCCAACAGCGATATCAAAAAACAGTGTCTCGCTCTTCCGCATTTGTAGTTGCCACAGGTTGTCTTGCTTCATCACAGTAACTTGGCATACATTTCAGGTTTTATACCTTTCATTCACACAAATCAGGATATGGTGCCTCATTTACAGTCATAGAAGGAATGTGCTTGAGATTGCTGCTGTAATTGTACTACAACTTTTTAAAGAGCTGTTAAAGTCCAACTTTTCATAATCATTCATTTTCCACTTTTGTGATGTCAATACTGTTGTCTCTGCATGTCTGTTTTGATAACTAGCATGGTAATAGAGCTCAAAACTTTTAAGAATTTTTCAGTTCAATTTTATACAGGATCCTATGCTGATGGGCAAGAAACACATGATTCATGCTGAAGAAAGTACCTCTGATCATAGTGTACCCATTTGTGTTCATATTTAACCAGGCTTTTCCTTTCAAGAATGTAAAAGACATTTAAAGTGTAAATCAGTCACTTGTCAGCAAACCAGAGCAATTAAGCTGAAAGAAATGAGGACTAAATGGGGGTAGCAGAACTGTTTAGCCACAGCTCACTTATGGTATTCTGCCAACATAGCGGGCGTGGCCCCACAGCCCTTCTCCCATTCACTCACACAACACAAAGGCCATGTAGAGCAGCGGTTTGGTGAAAATCCAGCCTAAGCATCACAATTGGTGCCATAGTCTTTCCTTCTTCTCTTATGATGAGGCTTGTATTTTGTCCTAATATTCTATGCATTGCAAACTAACATTTTCTTCTCTTCTCTGCCCATAGGATATTTTCCCAAGCTGAACTTATTTGATTTTTAAAGAAACTCTTTTGGAACCATAGTGAGAATCAAATGAAAATTAGTTACACTGATCTACATCAGAACAGAAAAGAGAGGCTGAACAGAATGCTATGGCTCCAGCAAGGTGTAGGGATTGTTAGTAAAGTCTTACTTTAATTCTCAGAAAAATCTAACTCTCCATTCAGTAAGAATGAATAAAAATCTGCCCTAGAGAATTAAAATCAGTGTATAATTTGATAAAGATGTTATGCTTGAAAAAATGCTGTTGTTAAGACCATGTTTATATAGTGAAATAAAATTAGGTGTGTATGAAGAAAGAAAATCTTATTTAAAAAGTCACCCTCAGGTTCTCCGCTAACTGTGTTGTAAATACAGACTGACTTGAGCTCCCTACAGTCCATGCAGAGCTTTCATTTCAAAGGGTTTTTGGATTGAAACTGTGAGTGTCTGAGGACTAGAACAGTCCATATATTACACTGTGTAGATAGAATGAAAATATTCAGGTCAGGAATCATTTTTTGGCTACTTTAAGCTTATTGGTTCCACTCCATTTGAAAAGGGGTGGTGCATCTTACAAGCTGGTTCACACGTTAAGTCTTTCCATAAAAATGTTCCTTCCTCCTTATCATTGCGTGTTCAGTAAAGCAATCACTTCCTGTCCCAGATACTTGGGGAACTTTCTTACACTACTTCGCAGACATTTCTGAAACAAGGATTTGTTGAAAGGGCTGAAATCCTGACTCATTATATTTAGACTGAGTAGTGCAGAATGTCTCTGAATTGCTCTGCCCTGACATGGCAATGCAGTGTATACCTCACCGTGTATCTTTTACAAACAAGGTTGGAATACGTTTCGTTAAAGCAAAAAAATGCCCCCAAAACATCAGAAATCATCAAGGGAGAACTACTGTCAGTTGCAGCTATTGTGTTCAGCTTCCTGAGAAGACTGTTCTTGTGCTCTGGGAAGTTGGACATTACATGGACTTCTCAAACACAGGAATTCAAGCCAAGGTGGAGATGACATTACTTTATGGAACGAGGTGAGAGAGCTGTACTTTGCAAGTTAACCATGTAGAAGTATACTGAGCAAAGATCAAGTACTAAAAGCTTGATCACAGTTTTGAATAAAACGCTAGGAGGAAGCAATATTTTACTCTGTTACCCCATGTGTAGCCAAAGACATCATGCCTGTGGTAGCCACAAGACATACATACCTTTGGGGTCAAAATAATTACATCTTGCCTGCATGTCTCCAGTAGCAGCTAGAACACAAAAGGCTAAATTACACCTCACTTTCCCTTGCCAGGGCTTCTTGTTGGTAAAGTCCTTCTGAAGGTTGGGTACTGAGCTTGGGTACCTCAGTAACATTATTTTTAGTATGTTTATCTGTCTGTCCTAAGTATAGACAGATCCTTGTCATGGATATTTCTCAACATGAATAGTATTCAATGAAAATAGGCAATAGCAAGAGAAATACTGTGCATTGTGGTAGGTGTGTGAAGTAGAATATGCTAGAAATCTGCCTTGCAGGGGAAAAAAAGTATGGAAAAGAGAAAACTTCCTGAACTGTGATTCAGAAGATAATGACCTATCCAAAGTCTTAGTTCCTACCTACACATTCTAGAAGAGACACAAAGTATCAGTCAAGATAGCACTGAAATTATTCAGTACATAATTATTGATTGGGTTAAGATTACAAAAATGACAAATCCAAGGACTCAAGTAGTAATTTGAAGAAAAATTCTTTCCTCTGTAGTTAGTGTTCTGAATATATAACTAACTAATGTTTACCTGGTTTAGGTTCTTAATTGTATTAGTTCGGTTTTTCATATAGTATTTACATGCTCTACTTTCAAAGTATTTGTTAAAATTTAGCATATACAATTTTATTTATGTTGGTTATACAATCTCAACATTTAGTTCCTTTCCTTTGAACTCTATCTATCTTTAATTTGTATTCATCCAGTGAATATTCTGGCTTAGTGTGTAGTGTGATGAAATAAGTAGACTCAAAGCTAAGCTATTTCTAAGAGAATCCTGGAGAACAGATAATATTCTAGGAAAGAGGAGGAAAATATTGGGAAAACACAAGTTTAAAGAACCAAGACCGATGTAAAAGGAAGTTCCCTTAGTCTAAGGACTAGTTAATCTTTTGGTAAATGTGACTGGGGAAATTGCCTCTAATTAAGTGTGTCTTTATATATATATATATATTGTATATAGTGTTCATCTGACTTCAGAAGTAAATATCCTTATGCGTTTTGACTAGTCCTGACTGAGGGGAAAACAACTGTTGTGATGCCTGAGAGTAGGATGTTGCATAGCTTTACCTCAGTAAACAGGGAATACAGATGTATTTGGCCCTTTTGCAATTTTGAAGTACCCTGTGATGAAAGACATACTTCTTTACACTTGGAATGAATAAACACATGCTAATTTTGTGACTATTTAATTCAACACAAAGCTTAGTTGGTAACTGTAGTAATAGTGGAATGATTTTCATATTTTAGAAAATAGTAAAATTCACAGGAAATAGGTTGTTCCCTGGAAGTTGTAAATGTTCAGGAACAGAAGAACAAACATGTAGCATTAAATATTATGTATCTTAGAGAATTGAAGGCTAATGAAATAACAGATATGATTCATTAGGAAAAAAAGGACACATACAATATTTTAAAACAATTTAAAATTATTAGTGGCCCAATAATTTAATTTTTATAGTGCTTTTGATACTTCACACTAAAGAAAGTTCATTGATACCTCCTTAGGGAGAGGAAGAAATGGGACAAACTCATTTAATCAGAAAGCCACAGACATTTGACTGACCTGAAGGTGAAAGCCTTATCTATAACTTTAAAGATTATTCTCTTTTTATAGATAAATTTCACTAGAAGTATGCCTGTGAAGTCCCTGTGTTTCCTTATTTTATCTTTAAATATTTGCATCTTTCTTGCAAATTCTCCAGAGAAGACACAACTTATACAGTGCAATTTTTTAATGGCCTATCTGGCCAGTTTTGCTCACTTGACATTCCTCAGCAGCATGTTAATTTGCAAGAGGAAAAATATTAGTCATGTAGAAAGGAATTGAAGTGATTCATTGCCTCAGAAAAAAGTCTGCTGTAAACTATGGTAAGATTATTATTTCTGTATTATTTCAACAGCTTCAAAATGCATCACTTTATAAAATTACCTAATGGTTTGGTTTTGTCTCCACCAGTATTAAGCTTTTAGTGTGCTTGAGTTTAGTAACACCTCTGTTACTGTTTTGAGGGGGGCAAAAAAAAAGAAGAAAATTAAACTGTACAGTTTCAAGATATCTAAAAGATAGATGCACAGTCCAACAAGAAACAACTTATTATAAGAAAAGAAGAATTATACCTTCAGTAAATGTTCAGTTTGTCTTCATGGAGGAAGCTGTGAGGACATGTATTTCATATTTCCCTGGAGGTTTTCTAAATGTGACAACTGAGTAATGAGCAGGAATTTAAAGGGAAACTGTTCTTATTAAGTTCAAAAGGAGTTTACTTGACCTTTAGATTAGCAAAATTGGACCTTGTATTATTTTTATAACATATTTACAAAGCAAGTTGCTTTGTGCCTGCAACACAGTGCTGTCCGTGGTACGTTAGTTTCACTTTTATCTTTCTTGAGCCCTCTTAACTATTTTTTGTTGCTTACAGCACATTGGAAATGGAATAGAGTAGGAAGCAGAGCCATCTTCTTGTAGTATTGGCAGCCAATTTTTAATTTTTTTTTAATTATGAATTAAGAACATTGCAAATTTTTTTATGTATTCCTCCATGTTCAGAACTGCTAGCATGTGGATAGTGTTACAGTGGTCCTTCTGCAAAAGTGACCATAGCAGGAGCTGCTTTAGAATGGAGCTGTACATGTGAAGGATTTCCAGGGTTCTGGAAGTTGACTCGAAGACCATTCAGAGCCTGCAAATATAAGGAGCTTTAGTGTAGCCTTCCTTTTGGAGAGAGAGGAATTATATGGGGTTGGAGATTGATATGCTTATGAATTACATTATTTGATTTCTTAACATTGCCTTTGTGATCCAGAAGATGCATCTAGTTCTAAGATGACGTTGCATTATGTCTAGAAATTAGAATAACTGTAATGAGGAAATGCTAGCAAATAAATACTTTAAATACAAATAAGTGTACTTCAGAAGATGAGAAGCTTTACAAATCATTTACAACTCCCCTCCACATTTCCTTGTTCTGTCCCTTAGAGAGGCCGCTGAAGTTTGAGAGTGAAGGTTACATGCAAGAGCATTAGCAGTTCTTAATCTCTCTTCTAATTCACAGAAATTCCAAATTGCAAATCAAGAAGCTAAAGACACAATTCCAATTACAATGAGGTTCTATGCTGAAACCAACTCAAAAATTGCATAATGAGCCTCAATTATCTCTCAGTGATTACTGAACAAAAGTTCTGAAATCACCAAGAACAAAAGATAAACCAACTAAAAGATAAACTTTCTCCTGTAAAGTCTTACTCTGCAATACAAGTCTATGATTTAAAAACGAGGTTTTAAAACTCATGCATACTTTAGTTGCTTGCTAGTCCTTCCAAGAGTGGTACATTGGGTAGTTCTGTTCCCCGTGTTATAGCTACACATCATGCCGATTTGACAGGCATGCGAATTGAGCAAAGTCTTTCTTAATCTGTCTTCCCTCTCATGGATTTTTATCCTGCTGGGTACATCCTTTCAAGCATGTGCAGATTTGAATTTGTCTCTGGTCTCTCCACCAGTACATGGTGATCTAATAGTGTCTCAGATGTTCAGTATCAGATCTGGCGGGCTCCAGTGGTTCAGTTATTCTTTGAAAGCAATGTCTATTCATGCTTTGGAAAGCAATGATTACGATGATGAGAAAAAACTTACTTAATGTGCAGGTAATAAGATTAAGACAACATACATTGAGATGCCTGTATGTGGTTGTCTTCATAGGAATAAAGCAGGTAACCTTCTACTGTGGCCAATGGTGATCTTGCCAGTAGTCAGTGAAGTCTAAAGAAAGATTTATTTTAACTGCTTTAATTATTTATGCAATGAAGTAAACCACTAGAGCCATAATAAAAAATCTACGAACACATGTTCTCCCTGTAAAAGAATGTTTGAAATCTATAAATCCTACATATGCTCAACCCAAAGTGATTATACTATATCTAGCATATTCAATGCCCTTTTGGAAATTTTAAAAGAACATCAAGTGAGACCATCCGTGGACTTCTACAGACAATTGACTTAAAACAAATAAACATAGTCAGCCACTGTTGGAACCTAATTTATGACAAATAAACACCTTCTACTGAGGTTAACACCAACCATCATCACCCTGAGAAGCATATAGAGTAGACAAGTCTGGGAAGTAAAATTCAAGCCTTCCTAGGATAACAAAAATAACAGACTCAGCAAAGACCTTGGTCTTCTTACAGTCTTTCTGCTGCCACATCTCTTAATCTCCAGTAACAAAAACTCATCTTTCTATGCCACAAAGTGTCCTAGTCTGTCCGTTCTTCTGAATATAAATTGTGCCACCTGCCTGTTTTAGCCAAGTAGCTGGAGAACATTGTAAGTTTAAACCAAGGTCTCTTGTGGCTGACCTGTTCCAGCCTGGGATTTTGCTTCCTCCCAGTATCTTGGTTTAGGTCAAGAAAATGTTTTATACCTGTGAATCAATTAAGAAAACTAAACCAAAAAGCAAAAAATTACAAACAAACAAAAAGCCACCTTTCCTGAACAGGTTTTTTTTACTTTGGACAACATTAATTGCATTAATGATAAAATGCATGATGTGGCCCACTGCCATTTGCAGTGCAACAGTGATGAGTGCGAAGAGTTGCAATATAGGCATAAGATATTTTTCACACTAGCTCCCTTGACAAAGAAAATGTTTTATGTAACCCAGAATGTAAAAGTTGCCTTCTTTTTCTAATTATCTCAACTTCTAGAAGATTAGAAGATAAAGAGATTACCTATGCCTTCAGGCTGTTTCTTGTCTATACTTATACCATCACAACTGCAGAAAAGCAATTTTAAAGAACAAAACTTTAAACTTTTTTAAATTGTAAAGTTTTTTTAACAACGAATACTTTGAATAGGAAAAAAACCTTTTATTGAATAAAAAGATGGCTCTTTTATAAATCCATTATTTTCTGGTATCTCAGGTATATTCAGTATTAGGCTTTTTATTCACAGATACAAAATTTGTTGTGTTTACCTTCAGTAACACTTTACTCACTATTATGCAGGTATTATATACATATAGAAGGGTAAGAAAATTTATTAAATATCTCCTGCAAAGTATTTCAAAATACATTGTGCTTGTTTTTAATCTTTACTTGTATTTCTTGTCTAAAATAAAATCATGGTAGGTTGGAGATCTGATTCCATATTATGAACATCTAACTTAGCAATGGGTACATCTCGTGCAGCGTATTTCATATTAGTATTGATTCAATTCTGAGTGTAAGGTTAGTAATATGAAATTAATTACTTGTCAGCAGTCAGTAATCTAATTCTGTTATTGATGCATCTTTGTATGTCTGCCCTATGATTTTTTGGCTTTGTTTAGAATTTCTAACTGTTCTTTCTGCTTGAAACTTTGTGACTTTTCATATCTTCATTTACAGTACCACCTGGCACATTTACACAGTGCCACATTTACTCTGTACAAGTGTGTCTTAGGTATTAGTCAATTTGGATTCCAGATGTTTACTTCTTTTACTCTGCATAACTATATTTTAGTCCAATCTATAGATACGCAAAATTTGTGAGGTTACCCTTCACACAAGTGAATGGAGTACCTCAACTGTACACAGAGATTTTATGGAAAATATGAAACTTCTGGAGGAACAATGAGAAAGAAAATGGTTTCATTTTCTCACATCTGTTTTGTTGCTGGGGACTTCTTCAGTTTTGTAAAATGTGAATTCATATTTTTATTGTATTATGATGTCTTCCATGAGACCTATATGCCAAAGTACTCTCTGAATCAAAGGACCAGAATAGCAGCGTTTGAGTTTTAGGGCTTTCCTATGGCAAATCTGCTTTATATACAAAAGAGTGCAGAGTGTCACTGTTCATTAAAAGCGGCGTTTCAGTGTTCCTGCCTGCTGGATAAAACCATGGTAAAGAGAGAAGCTAAGTCAGGACAGTTGTTTGCATATGTGTGGTGATAAGGGAGATGTTTCATCCATCAGGTGAGGAAGGCAGGGAGTTCCCAGCACAGGAGATGGGATACAGGAGCTGTCTCTGGGTTGACTGCAGTGGCAAGCAGCCAAGGACTGAAGGACCAGAGGAAAATGCTTCTATATACTTCCTAAAGCCTGAAAGCCCAAAGGGAAGTTAACTGTTTCTTGTGGGTTTTTTTTCTTCACCCCTGTGAGGAGCTCAGCAAAAGACGCAATGTTGCAGTCCCTGATGGAAAAATGCATTGTGAGCTGTTTGTAAGGAACCAGAGGGGATGGATTTGATCCAAAACCAACTATGGCAAAATGTACCTAATCAGTATAAAATTCTTATAATACCATTGTTAGATCAACAATTAAAGGAGAATTGAGGCTCTATTAACTATGGCTCTGTCCAGCTTTCTCTTTGGCAGATTGCAGACACCAGCCATAACTGTATAAGGGCCTCAAAATAAAAATAAGTTGCAAATAGGTTCATGGCAAAAGACTTTCTTTTTGAAAATGCAATAAATAATCAGATCCTTGAAACATTCCTGCGATAACTAGCCATATGCATAAGTTTATATATATATGTGTGTTCATACAATGTTTTATCATTTTATGATTGTCCTTCAGCGATAGTATATTCAGAGAGTTAATAAAACCTTTCTAATATGTTTCTCAAGTTATTTTCTAAGTGTTAGGATCCTTGCCAGTGTGTATGTATTTTACTGACCTTTCTTTAATTGCCCTGGCATTTCCATTACAGCATTTGAAAAATGCCCTTAGTTTACTTGCTGGGTTGCCAATGCTTGTATTATGTTTGCCACCTACAGAGAACCATAGTAATACTTGCTGATAATATCACACATTATTCTTGGCTCTCCTTTGGCTCAAAGAGTAGAGGGGGAGGAAGAAGGGGGCTATGTGTCTTTTTCTCTAGGTTCAGTGTTCTGTTTTTTATTAAATAAAATCATTTCACTAAGCTACAGTGTCTCTTTCCACCCAACAGGCCAGTGTAAAAGTTCATCTTGTTAAATGTTTATAGGATTTTTCCAAATTGCTTGTTTTCTTCCTGTTTTTAATTTGACATTATTTTCTATCCATTCGCATTTTGGTTTGTATCACTATTTCATCAGATACTGATGTGTTAAACCATATTTTACCATGATCTGGAATGCATTTTTGCAAACTTCTAATGGAATTTGTTAATCAAAATCGTAGCAATTAAAGGGGATAACCAACCTGTGGCATTTTACTCCAATTTATATATATATACTTTTAAGTAAAACATGGAAATATTTTCTGCCTTAGAGCCACAAAGAGTTGATAGGTTCCCATTTTCTATCTATTTGAGGCATGTAAGCATGAAAATTTTATCACAAATTTAAAATTATCACAAAAATTTTAAATAAAAGTAGAGGATATGAGAAGATTAATTTTATATACAGAGAGGAGGAATGAGATGATTTTCTGATAATATTACATCTCTGATTAGTTAACTCCTAAGTAATCAGAATATTATTTTCCATATGAGAGCTCCTGGAAAACCCATGTCTGGAAGTGCTGTGAGATTTGCTGCAGTCTTGTGAGATCTGAGGAGTCAGAACAAAGGGGATTTAGATCTAAATCGTGTAAGCATCAGAAGGATTCAGAACCCAGTTATTCCTGTCCTTGAGTCAGCACCACGACACTGTGCAAAAGCAAGCTGTGTAGCTGTTGCTGTGATTAAACCAAATAAAGCCTGGATTTTCGTGTTGTGTAAAGAGGAAAACTAGGCACTCATTTATCCATATCAATAAATTGCTGTGTCTACAGAGCTCTCAGAAGTTATAATCCAAGAGACCACTTCAATAGGGCAGTTGTATGTACTTTCACGGCTGGACAGAGATTAAAGTTGAGAGAGCTGACTCACTGGGTAGTAACCTCTTGTTCATTATCTAGACTTACAGCATTTTAATTTTCTTGAGATTTTTATATTCCATCATCACTTATTTTATCTCATATAAGCTAATGAAGAGCTGGACAATTTTCTGCTTTCTGAGAAAAAAAAATGAAATACTAATTACAAATTACATTGTTCCTTAGAAGTAGGCAATTATTCCTAATATACTGAGGAAATACTTTTGTATTGACTCTCAGTATTGGTTCTTTTTGGCAAAGCATGCCTTCCTATATCATATTAAGCTAGTGAGACCATTCTTCCACTGTAACAGATATTTGAAAGTTTTTCAAGTCTTTGTAAGAAAATTTATTCTGACAGCTCCATGTTTGGTTCATCACATTTGCTATCTGTTCTCAAGTTGCTAAGCAGTTTTTTGCATTTCCTTCGTCATTTTTAAGATGCAGCTTTTGATCTTTTAAGACTTCAGGTTTTTAACGCTTTTTTATCACTTTTCACACTATCTCTGCCTGGTGAAATATTAAATATGCAAGGCAAAATTTTATACTTGACTGTCACCTTCCTTCAAGTTATGTTCGTACCTCAGCATAGCATTAAATAGTATCAAATTGAAATGTGCCCTGTTATCATGATTTTAAATTTCTGAAGAATTTGGTACTGATATTACATGGTAAATATATGCTTTATTTGTAGTTGTATGCTATCCAAGCAAATAAATGGTGAGTATGGTATACACTATTAGCAGGAAAAAGGAAAAAATATATGAGAAATTAAATGAAGAAAGCATTTATCCAGTTGACATATGTATGTGATAGAGACTCTCTGGCTTTAATAACACAGAGATTCTGATGTTTTTTTCCTATAGTTGATACATTTTTTAACACCTCTTTTCTATCAGGTATTCTCCAGAATACTATGCAGATGGTGTTTTTCTCTTTTTAATAGAGTAATTTTTCATGAAATTTGTAGGCATTTCATACCTTTGTGGTCTTCCATATCAAATGTGAATTAAATTGGTAGACGACTCAAAGTCTTGCACAAGTAGGACAGAAAAAGCACATACATACACAGAGAGTTTTATATTTAAGCCATATCTATTTTTATATTTAAGCCATATCTATCTAAGAAGCAAGACTAGAAATTGAACTAAAAAAAAAACCCTGAAGAGTTTTTAAATGCCTTTGGTCCCAGCAAATCTAGCTCTGTCCTTAATGTATTTATTCTTCCTGTGTGCCAGAGGACGGCATTGAAGAGACTAAGAAAAACAAGAATAATACTTAACCACAAGCGATTGTCATATCTGTTCATTACTGAACAGGCTAGATTAAGCATCTTGAAAAACTAGAGAGAGCATGTAAATGATGCAGGTATTATTGTACCATCACTGCAGAGTTTCACATATAATATTTAGCTCAAACATAACTAGAAAACAAGTACAGGGAGCTCAATTTTTATAAAATTGTTTTCAATCCCAAAACAACTGGTTGTGCCTAATAAGTGTGAAGTCCAGAAATTAGAAGAATTATGGAAATGATGTGACACTTCTATTTGTCTAATCGATTAAAATATTGTGTCACTCAGGCTTTGGTCACAGACCTCCATCCATTACACAGTGTGGTGTGGCTGCAATGCAGAGCAGAGGTACAATAAACCAGCTCCTTTAGCTGGAAATTCAAAGGTCCTTATGCTCAGGAATCTGTTATTAATACTGCTCCACTATATCAAATAGCCCTTATTGTCACCTATGTTCCTTACAGATGTCCTATGCACACACCTCTGCTGCAGTGCAGAGCAAGGCTAGCAATGAGGTCTCCTTTGAAGTCAAATTTTCTCCAATCACTCCTAAGACAAAAAAGGGTGGAATTAGGCAAATTTGCACTTGATCAAATTCATATCTCAATTTTAATCAAGGCATTGTTTTCCTTTGGCAGCTCTTTCTACCGCAGAAGTTCTGAGCTTGTATAATTAAGACAATAATTTCAGGTATGAGTTGTGCTTGCTCTGATAAAAGCAAAGCAAAAATGGAAAATTAAATTCAGTATTTGAGATTAAAGTAGAATTGAAAGACACCCTGATGTTTTGTGTAAGACTTGGTAGCCATATGCAGAAGGGGTGTTAGTATCTACCAACGTGAAAGCATGTTGGTAGATACCAAGGCTGTTCCTGACAGTCACTGAGAAATCCTGTGTTAGCTTAATCTACAATCACCCAGAGACAAAAACATTAGTACCTCTAAACACCTAATTTCTTCCAGGAGATTGTACTAGTTTGAAATCAAACCAGTGGGAGATCACAAGTCAGAATTATAATTTAATGGGAAGAAAAAGGAAATTAAAAGAAATAAATAAATGCAGTAGCACAAGAACACTGACAAAGTCAGATACACCCTGACACTCTATGGTGGTAGCAGTCCAAACAAATCAGTTCCGTTGAAGCAGTGATCCTGTAGGAAGAAAAAAGTGAGAAAGTCCAACGGTAGCTCTTGTCCTCTGGGAGTCCAGTAGGTAAGCGCTGGTGTGGTGTTCAGAGTCTCAGCTTATATCCAGGATGGAATAGTTGGCTCCTCCCTCTGGGCTAAAGCATCTCACAATGGGATGGTGAGTCATGTGATAAGGCCTGATGGGCCCATTAACAGCAGGTAGTCCAGGAGGGAGTTATCTCTGAGTCATGGGGCGAGGCATTGATGGCCCATTAACAGAAGATAGTACAGAGGGAAATGGCAAGGAACACTGTTTCACCAGCTGTTTCAACAGCTAACAGAGATGGTAATAGAATATACTTCAACCTAGGACAGAGATAGATCACCTGGAAAGATTTAGTTTGAGTTACTTTACCTGGATCTGAGAAGAGGGATCATCGAGTCCCACCTTAGAAAGTCTTTCTGCCTGACTGGTGACCCACTTCTCATGTGACTGCAGTTTCTTAAAGTTGAGGAATGCAGGATGTACACTAGCCAAGAGCTACTGCGGCTATAAAGCCTCACAGATTCCAGTTCTCAAACTAAAAATCATAGACTAATAGAATAGCCTGGATATTCACAATCTTAAAGATCAACTAGGTCCAACCTCCCTACTGTGAACCGAGACTCCTTCCATCCAGCCTGGCCTTGAATACTTCTAAGGGTAGGGCATCTGTAACTTGTCTGGGCAACCTGTTCCAGTGCCTCACCATCCTCACAGTAAAGAATTTCTTCCTAATATCCAATCTAAACCTACGTTCTTTCAACTTGAACCCATTCCCTCTTGTCCAGTGACTACATGCTCTTGTATATAGTCTCTCTTCATCTTTCTCATAGACTCACTTTATGCACTGGAATGTAGCAATTAGATCACTCCAAAGCCTTGTCTTTTCCATGATGAACAATCCCAGTTCTCTCAGTCTTTCATCATAGGAGTGGTGCGCTGTGTGTCATGCCTACCTTCCTTTTCTTTCGTCTCCTCTCCTCAAGCTCTCAGACAAGGGGACATCAAAGGACTTACCAGTCCTGTCTTGTTTCCTCAGAGGAACTGGTGAACAGATGTTGTTTCTATGAATCTCTGATATTTTGATATTTGGCTTCCAGACATAAAAATGAAAACTTGAATTTAATTATGTTACTGCTTGGAATGAATAAGGCTGTACTGTAACATAGAATTTTAATGAGCAATAGAATACATAGAATGTATAGAAATAAAATATAGGTATAGCATATTATATTATATACTTTATCACATACATGACTTCAGCTGAATGCAAGTTTGATCAAAATTAAATACTGTATATTCGAACAAAATTGTTTTGAAATATTGCAAATGGTGTCATCAAAGAGTTATGTTTCAACAAAATATTTCAAATCTGACAAAACATTTTCTAATGAAAAAAATCTTCTATCAATTCTTTTTTCTCTAACAGTCTCCATGTATTAAGCATTGTTTCTTGTAGTAAGAACATGACATTTGTTTCACATAATTCATTCCGATTTCCAGGAGATACAATACCGAGGGATAACTTCAATTAATACATGACACCTCCACTGTGATCTGGATAACGTAATGTTGCCTCTGTCACTGTGATGCCTTGCAGTAATTGTATATGAAAAAAAAAAAAAAAAAAAAAAAAAAGGGGGAGGGGGAAANAAAAAAAAAAAGAGAGAGAGAGGCGAAGCAGGAATTCTTTAGCTAATACAGAAGGAACATGGTGGAAGAAAATTCTCTGAAAGGCAGTGGCCATTTTTCTCTTTTTCACCAAACCCAAGCTTCAGGCCACCAACCATATTTCTCATTTGGGGCTTTTTCTTGTCATGAAGATTGCATGAAAATGGGGGATGCAGGGCTCATTTCTGATAAAATTTCATTTTTGAATACCAATTTTTTCAGGCTCATGCACGTGATTCTGTATGCACACCAAGAATCTTTATTGGCTGTATTTTAAATAGATTTAAGTTGATATGCTGAAGGGGAATGGTAAAGGTGAAGGGGAGAGTTAGCTGTTAGCAATAGACTTAGCTGTGTTCATTGCCAATTTCTAGTAGTCTAGTGGGCATTTTCAGCAGGAGTTGTTCTGCATGAAGCAGAGTGGTGGCCCTGGCTCTGTGGAGCAAACCAGGCACTTTTATAGCTAATTAGTGTGATGGCAAATCATAGCTGCTTTTAGACAAATAAAATGAGAGCATCTCCTGCAGAAATGCAAGAGTATCACATACTTGTGACCTTGGCCATATCAAAGTTTACTTGTGATCTGGATCCAAGTCATAGCCCTCCATCTGAGTAATTCTGGGTAGGAAAGATTCAGGGCATCTTTTCTCCACTGCTAGTTTTATACCAAGCCATAAAAGTGGGAAAATAATTTGCAGCTCTAATTTTCAGAAAGAGGCACTCTTTAAAAGAAACCTCACCGTTTGTAAAAAAAACAAAAAAACAAAACAGGGGCTCTGTTACCTAAACGAAGATAGTGTTTTTTCTCAACTGGTTCTCTTCACTACATTATAATTTAATGTCAGTATTTAATGTCAGGCAAAAATTTGACCCATATCTACTCCTTTTCCCATTGTAATTACAGGACTTTGTGACTCTGTGACTTTCTGGGAACTAAAATCCTATTTTTATTCTCCTACATTGATATGTTATTTGTAAACAGGACAGTAATTTTTATGGATGACATAGCTGGGGTTTTTTTGCTTTCAACTCCAGGGCATTTCAGGCATTTTTTAATCTTAAAAGAGCACATCATTGCACAGATTCATGGCAGGCAGTTGATGCTTCTTCACTCTGAAGAAATTATGACTCTTTTAACTAAGAATATAAATGTAATGAAATGCATATTGGAGAACTGAAGTGAAATGTACTGTACAAAAACAGTAGCAACGTATTAAATCGTCGTATTTTCCATCTATCTTGGAATGTATGATGAAGAGCAGATTTAAACATATTTTGACCTTTTTATGGTTATATTAAAATAGCATAATATTAAAATTTTAACTCCCTTTACATGGCTTTTATAATATTGTACTATGCATTTGCCCTTTTAAGGGAGATGTCTGTTGCTGTGTTCATGGGTGGAACATCCCTTTTAGCTAATAGTCCTCAGTGGTAGAGCTGTGTTGACCGTTGGATCTGCTGATCTTAAAGATCTCTTCCAACCTTGATGATTCTATGATTTTATGTTTCTAAGTCATGCTCCTTAGTCTCCAGCATGATTCCACTCCCCGGATGAATCTACCTTGTTCTCCTAGCTGCTGCTATGATCTGTGGTTCCTCCTCCTTGAACATAGGAGGCTAGAACTGCACAAGATATTCCAGACCATTTCTGCTAAAATTGTAGAATCATAGAATATCTGGGGTTGGAAAACGCCTTTGAGATTAACTCTAACCATAAACCTAACCCTGCCAAGTCCACCACTAAACCATGTTCCTGAGTGCCACATCTACATATTCTCTTAAATACCTCCAGGGGCGGGTGAGCGCACCACTGCTCTAGGCAGCCTCTTTCAATGTTTAATAGCCATTTCCATGAAGAAGTTTTTCCTGCTGTCCAAACTAAACCTCCCCTGGCAGAACTTGAGGACATTTCCCCTTGTCCTATTGCTTGTTACGTGGGAGAAGAGGCTGACTCCCACCTAACTACAACCTCCTTTCAGGTAGTTATAGACAGCGATAAGGTTCCCCCTAAGCCCCCTTTTCTTCAGCCTGAGCACCCCAAGGTCCCTCAGCTGCTGCTCCAGGCCCTTCACCAGGTTCATTGTAATTCTCTGGATACACTCCAGCACCTCAATGTCCTTCTTGTAGTGAGAAACCAAAAACTGGACACAATACTCAAGTTGCAGCCTCACCAGAGCAGTTTTGTTCAGCAAAAAAACTAGACACTTGTTCTGTTGTAGAGGTATAACCCTACTTCAGTTTAGAACATATTTTCTGTCTTTAACATCACGCCTTTTCTCAGCCACCCCTCAATTTTTTTTCCACTTCTTTGGAAATTACATTTTGCCATTTGAATTTTTCCCAGTGTCTGGCATGCAGTGTTGACCTCTCGTTTTGCACACATTACATAGCTGCAGCATGATTTCGTTTTCCCTTCTTTCTAACCATACCTCACTTCTGCAACTGTGCCAATACTGATATCTTTGGGAAAAGCATCACTTTTTCTGACATCAGACTGTCTATTTTGTTTAGTCTTTGCTGAAGGAAAAGTTTTGCAACCGTAAAGTCTTAGTATGCATGGCATCTTGTAGAATAAAGTGAAGACATAAGCAATGATTACCAGCATTTAGTGTAGACTATGTACTACCTATGGTCTTTGTAAATTAAGAAACTTAAATCTATTGTAATTAAAAGAAGAGTGAATAATAGACCCTTTATAGTCAACTACCCATACTCCATCAGTGGGGAAAGGACAGCCAAACTTTCTGGAAAACAGGAATGTTTTGTGAAGGCAAGTTGGGGTTTTATTCAGCTTACCTCTGCTGCAGCTGCTGCAGGACTTTCCTTCTGCAGCAAAATTTCAGTGTCATGAACTATGCTCACAGTACTTTTTTTTAACAGTTGTGAGGTCCTCCATCCCATTTTGCAGGAGAATTACTTGTTGGTTTACAACAATCAAAATGTTTATTATTTACACCTTTGCTCAGTGTCATAAATCAAAGTTTCCTAATTCACACACAAGTAAGCAGTATTGTTTTGTTCATTTTGCAACATAAGATGCTGTCTACATAAATTAGGGCTTCTCCAAACATTCCTCACTTCCTTAGCACTTTTTTTTTTGTCTATATGAAGGTTTTGCTACATTTGTGTTTAATTTATATTGATTTTCTCCTTTATAAAAAAAAAAATAAGGCATATTACAATGTTTTCTGTTCAACTCCTTTTCTATGTATCTATAAGAAAAATGTTGGGTTTGTTTAAGAGAAAACAGTATGTATGAATAGAAAAATTCATAATCCGGCCACTTAAACTTTGTCATACCTTTTTAAAGAAACCATACAAAAATATTGCAGAAAACCCTTAGGCTCCAAGGTCACAACAATGTCTCTCGAGCTGGGGCCAAGTTTCTCCCAGGACATCATCAAATTAAACACTGATAGCCAAACCCCAAGGATAAATCTGTGCTGTAGTCACTCAAACCCTAAACACATAACTCCCTATTTTGTTGTAAACTTGGCTGTATTACCATCACCAAACAGTTTAATCCATCCATCTTTGCTAACAAAGATATTTCTAGATGCAAGATAATGTGTCTAGAAATTGTTCAGAGCCTATAGTCATAGTTGCCATATAAACATGTAAAAAAAAAAGGTATTTGGATCTGAAAATATTTTCCATCCAGAAGCTGGAGAAATATGTTGATTTTATCCCCCAGAGGGTCATGAATTTACCAGACTTCCTAATTCTAATATTCAAATATTAAATTCCTTTAGAAAGGAATTGCTATGCAGTCATCTGCACAGCTAGTTCCTAATGGGCTTCAGTTCTAAAAAACTATGGTTATTCAGTTAAACATAGGGTTAGGGAACATGTTATCAAAAGTCTGTAGCTGACAAGTCAAGTGCCCTTTAAGATTCTTTAAAATAGATCAGCCTTTAGATTACTTGTTCCTCAGTTTCGTCCAGCTCAGCTGCTATTAAAGTTAAGTAAAACAAATTGATTCTTTTAATCAGTAGACTCACCTATGAATCAGGAATGCATTGCTACAGAGGAAAAGGATACATAATTTATATTTATTGTGTGAATTGCATATTGCAGATCTAGAAGACCACCCTCCCTCATCAAAATAATTGACAAAGAAGATCTCTTCCAGGACTGCCTAGGGCCTTTGATCCACTTCTACTCTGAAGGAAATATTTTGTGCTAGATATTCACTGCCATGTATTACCTCTTGCCTTTGCTACAGGGAGACTAAGTATTAAACATGCAACATTTCCCAGGCCATTCATAGAGCTGCTCTTTGTACAGTGATTTTGAAGAGGTTAAAAACTTGCAGGAGATTGAAAACAAAGCCAAGATTCAATCCCAGATTACATAACTGTTTAATAAATAAAAACATAAAAAAGGGAACAAGCAGTCATAAACAAACTTACAGGGCTTTGTTTCAGAGTCTGTATTTCTTATTTCTATTGCTAGGATCAATGTAGCTCAAGGAAATTCACATTTGTTTTCTCTGAATTTGAGTGGTTTTGACACTTCATCTGCAAATGTGCGTATAACAGCACCTTTATTTAGTTTTAATGTCAAAACCTAGAGCTTTGCAACATCTGTGGAATGCCCCTAGAGTGCTTAGAAATAAGGCTTAAAGGGAAAATCATTGAAATTTCTTCTGTTTCTTTCAGGTGGAGCAAGGAACAATCAGACTTGTATGAATCAGATTAATGTAGTCTCAGGCAGAAAGAATAACCTGCTTTCAATAAATACTCCGATAACGTAAGATGTAAGAAACAGCATATTTATCAAACTTCTGTTGAAACTTTACTTTTAAAAAGAAGCACAAATACTTCCTATTTGCATGTTTGAAGACGTATTAGTATTGTCAGCCATTATGCAGTCCATTTATAACATCTGCTAAATTCAGAAGAGGCATTTTTCAGTATATGCAACTTCTTAAACTGGTAGAGTACACAGACAGTATTCTGCTCATGGATAGAGGCAACTGAGGGGCTTCCTCTAAAAATAAATAATGCTGAACTAATTTTTTCCTGGAGAATTTCCTTCTCCTCTGTTCACTTTTCAAATGTAAAATATAAATAGGGAAATTTTAGTATTTTAGCATATAATCTTTGAACTTCATCGAGGTATCTGAATGTTTAGAACAATTTAGAACAATCCTTAACTGTTGCCTGTTTAGCCCTTTTTTTAACCTCAGCTCTGAAAACACTACTTACAGCACTTAATAGCAGAAGCTAGACAGCATTCAGGAATTGTGGGAAATCTAGTTTCTGAGTGCCTTCCAACTTTTTCTATCTAGAAACATAGTAAAAAAATGAAAAAGGACTGCAAAATTCATTTTATTACTAAAAAACCTGAACTGGAATCTTAGCAAGAAGAATCTATTAAGTGTAGCTTTTAAGGAAATGCTTGCTGACTTTTGTGGACTCAGATTCCCGAAGTTGCTTTTAAGCTTTTCTGTTTCTAGATTTGTAAACCATTTCCTTTAGACATCTGTCCAAACTGCAGTTGGGATTAGATAATTGCATAATTCAGTGGGGTCTGGAGTGAGTGTAAACAGGGGAGGCAGCTATACTGTCCTTTGGAAGGATGATCTTTTCTTCCCCATCTGTTTCACTTCTAGACTATTCCACTTGGGCAGGTCTCTATCCTCACTGGGCAGGGGGCATAGATGGCACAGGGACCACCAGTGGATTTTCTCCAAATTAGCTGGGACTGTCCAGGTTTCCTGGGACAGGACATGTTTACCCACTAATTTTTGAGTCCTTTATATTGTTTTCCCTAGCTTTTCTTTTAACTGAAAATTAAGGAAGCTTCAAGTGAAGTTGTGAGTATTTCAGTGGACTCAGGATTTTATTCTTCCCTTTTTGGATTGATATTCTTCCCCTGCTTTGATACTAGAAATGATCTTTTACTGGAGATGTCCAATAGACATTGATATGCACTAAACAATAAAGAGTGCCTATTGTGAGAATTGTTAGCTGACATCCAAAAAATCCATGAATTTGTGCAATCCTTTCCTTATCATAACGCTTTATTTATTAATATAAATCTTCTCAGGTAAAGTGCAGCCACAGCAATAATCAGTGGTGAACTGAGCAGATCGAAGCAGCTGGAAACCATTTAGGTCCCTCTCCAACAATTGCTGCTGTAGGTGAAAAACCTGTTTACATTGACATCTGTCATAGGGTCACATTGTGGCTGTTCTGAGGGCCAGTATGGAAGGAGCTTCAGGGCTGTTTAGAGGTAAAAGGATCCATGTGCCTTTGGGAACATTTCTCAAGGCATGTAAAGGGGAATGGAGGAAAGGGAAACAAGATCAATTTGTAAATTTCCATTAAGAATTTTATCATATGGACATGGACAATTTTATAGCATGTTGCACAATCAGAAAATGGATTTATCTCAAAATCAATAAGCCTTGTAGATGCTTCCAAAAGGACAGAGTAATAATCAAAAAGCTGAAATAGAGGACTATTTAAGCTCTCAGATACAAGGTGAAAAGCTGTGAAAAATCAAACAGTCTCAGCTGGGTTTCCTATATTACACTACTTTATTAATCTATCCTATTTAATTTTCATAAGATGAAACACTGACCAGTTTTGAAAGGGAAATTTGAGACTAAAATAAAATTTTCTGTAATGTGATACTTCAGCAAAGTGTTTTAATTAGGTGGGTGAATAAGCAATTAGTAAATCCCTTAGTAACCTGAGTACAAACCAAAGTGGTTTCTTGGAGGATTTCCTTAACTTTTCTTGAAGTTAATTTACCGCATCCTTCTTGTATTATCAGATTTTAAGTCCAGCTCATTAATAATGAAGATTTGGTTGAAGGAAGGTGATTTGCAAGCAGTGAGTTGTAACCCCTCCTGAGGATCACAAAGCCTTTAAGATCGACTGAACAGGTTCAGGAAAAGCTTAAGAAACACTTTCTTCTAAGACAGCTCAGGCTTTCTATGGGAGCAATACTCACCCAAAACGGATGAGTCAGGTTATGGAAAAGTTAGAGAAACGCTGCTATAGATTATGCCATATTTTAAGATTATAGAGTGAAAATTGTTTGGAAACTAAAACAAGCATTAAAAAAAACTGAAAAAACTAAAGTAAATAGATTGTGATGAAGGAGCTGCACGATTATAACGAAGGTGTAAGTTATGAGAGGAATGTATCACAGCACCTTTCTCATCCCGATGTCTCACAGCCTCTAGTGTCCAAGGGCTGCACAAACTTTTCCAGCAGCCCATTTCTGCCCTCAGTGGGATGGGGTAATTGAGGATGAGGCCAGCTAAGGACTTTTTCTCATGTACAGGTGTGCTGGCTTTGGCTGAGATACAGTTAATTTGCTTCCCAGTGCCTAGTATGGGGCTACTTTTGGATTTGTGCTGAACATGGGGTTGATAATATAGAGATGTAGCAGAATATTAGGCTGTATTACAGCGTGTCAGACTATGAGACAATGTCTTAGGTATGTATATATATATTCTGCTACATAGAGATGGTTTTGTTGCTGCTGAACAGGCCTTACCAGAGCCTTGTCTTCTTCTCAAAATGCCACACCGGTGAGGAGGCTGGAGATGTGTGGGAAACTGAGAGGAGACACAGCTGAGACAGGTGACTCAAGCTGACCATATGACATCATGCTCAGTATATAAAGCTGGAGGAGGAAGAAGAAGGAAGCAGGAGGATGTTTGGAGTGATGGTGTTTGTCTTCCCAAGTAACTGTTACATGTGATGGGACCCTGCTGAACACCTGCCTAGCCATGGGAAGCAGTGAATTAACTCCGTGTTTTGCTTTGCTTACATGTATGGCTTTTGCTTTTCCTATTAAACTGTCTTTACCTCAACTCACAAGTTTTCTAGCTTTTCCCTTCCTATTCTTTTGCAGACGATGGAGTGGGTGAGTAAGCAAGCAGCTGCTTGGGGCTTGATTGATATCTGGGGTTAAACCACGACAATAAGTACTTTTAAAAGGTTGATGATTACTTGAGGAGTGAACCATTTGTTCAGCATCATTGATGGAAGGAAAAACTGAAACAGTGTCATGTTCAGATGGAAATGCCTATAGGAAAACTTAGATTGAAGAGATAGAGGTGCTCTAAAGAATTAAATAAAGCTCTTAAAGTAACCAACAAAGAGAACTAGATGAGGCAAAACCCTCACCAAACTCAGGTTTCTTTTTCCATATCTAAAGTTCTTTGCTGTATCTTCAGAGCTAGGAGAAATGTAAACCAAAGCCATTTAAAAATATAGTCAAGAATTTTGTGCAGCATGGAAAGCCTGCTTGAGAGGAGACAGAGCATGTCCCAAACTTGAAAGCCAGATCAACAAAGAAGATACGTTTTCATTGTCCTTTAGAGGCCTGCTGTCATGTAGTTTCTCACACTTCCAGTCTTCCTATAAAAACAATTGGAAAGGTTTTGTCCTTACATTAATATAGGGGGAAACCAAATACAAAAAAAATCAAGAATTTTTCAGAGAGCAGTCATTGTCTTGTCTGTGCAGTTAGTAAGTACTGTACCATTTTGACTCATTGAACCTTGTTTTACAATATGTTTATTTGTCTTGATTTTGTCATTGCTGTTGATATGAATTTGCTTCAGAAGAATCTTCTGATTCTCACACTGGACATCCTTTGCTGCAATTCCTCTATAGCTATATTCAGAGTAATGGGCTAGAGAACAGTCACATCCCAAGGAAAAGGTGAACACCATCCCTGTCACCTTTGTGGCTACATCTAGCCCTTACTTAGATATTGCAAGATAAATATATGTAAGAAGCCAGAGTTAGTGTAATTCTTAACTTCACCACTTGATGACTTAGCTTCAAGTGTGCTATTTTTTCCTATATTATTTCAGAATTGTGTTACCATTTTAGCTGACTCTATAAACTTGGAAGCATTCCTTTTTAGTCTGGTGTCTGAAGGTCCCAGCACCTAACCTTTAAAATTCTCTGATTACAAAGTCCTAATAGACTCCCATGGAGTGAGTGTTACATTAGAATTAACCTGTTTCAGATGTTTCTAACTGGAATTTCAGGTACTGTCTCATTTACATATATAGTTGCCGAGCTCAGAGAGTGCTGGTGAACAGTGTCACATCCAGTTGGAGGCCGGTCACCAGTGGGGTCCCCCAGGGTTCAGCGTTGGGGCCGGTTTTGTTCAATGTCTTTATTGATGACCTAGACAAGGGGATGGAATTCATTATTAAGATTGCAGATGACACCAAGCTTGGAATTAGTGTCGATCTGTCAGAGGGCAGGAGGGCTCTGCGGAGAGACCTTGACAGGCTGGATAGATGGGCTGAGTCCAATAGCACAAGGCTTAACAAATCCAAGTGCCGGATTTCACGCTTTGGCCGCAATAACCCCATGCAGAGTTATAGGCTGGGGACAGTGTGGCTGAAGAATGGCCAGGTGGAGAGGGACTTGGGGGTGCTGGTTGATAGGAAGCTGAATATGAGCCAGCAGTGAGCCCAGGTGGCCAAGAAGGCCAATGGCATCCTGGCCTGCATCAAGAATAGTGTTGCCAGTAGGACCAGGGAAGTTATTTTTCCTTTGTACTTGGCATTGGTTAGGACACAGCTTATGTCCAGCTCTGGGCCCTCAGTTTAAGAAGGATATTGAGTTGCTGGAATGTGTCCAGAGAAGGGCAACAAGGATGGTGAAGGGGGTGGAGCACAAGCCCTATGAGGAACGGCTGAGGGAGCTGGGATTGTTCAGCCTGGAGAAGAGGAGGCTCAGGGGTGACCTTATCGCTGTCTATAACTACCTGAAAGGAGGTTGTAGGCAGGCAGAGGTTGGTCTCTTCTCTCAGGCTCCCAGTGACAGGACGAGAGGACACAGTCTTAGGCTGTGTTAGGGGAGGTTTAGGTTGGATATCAGAAGAAACTTTTTTCACAGAGAGAGTGATCCCCCACTGGAATGGGCTTCCCAGGGAGGTGGTGGAGTCACCATCCCTGGATGTGTTTAAGGATAGGTTGGATGATGAACTTAGTGACATGGTTTAAATGGTTTAGATGTTAGATTGGTGTTGGATAGGTTGCTGAGTTAGGTAAAAGTTTGGACTTGATGATCTCTGCTGTCTTTTCCAACCTTGTTAATTCTGTGTCATAATTGTCATGTTATCAGTTTTCATCTACCAGAGCCTGGAAGTTTGTTAATGTAGCTGAATTTTGAAAAGCTGTAGCATGTCTAGCATCTATATCATTTGAAAAAAATATTCATCAATATTGTTTTACAGAGTCTATTCAGTTTTATTATTCAGCTTGAAACAAGATGGATGATTTCAGGTGACTTACCAAGTCTCTGATCTGGATGTTTCTTCAGGCCAGTTTGTTTTGAAGACAACACCATGCACATAAGGCTTTAGGTAGATCACATTAATGACTGATCCATTGAAAGCCTTGAGCTTTCACTGTTCAGGTGCCATATTCCCTGCATGTTCCACATGTTTTCTGTCAAGCACTGGCCTGCACTTTTTTTAGACCCTGATGATGGTAGCACTCCTACTCAGAATATGATACCACTTGCTACGATGATCCTCAGGAAACAGAAACCTTATCAGCAGCACAGAGCAGGCTGCATGTCTACACTTTTTCTGAGCATTGGCACACTCAGGGTTCACAGCATCAGCTGGAGCTGCAAGGGGCCGTACTGCCCTGGCCATCCCTTCCTCTCCCTCCCTGTGGCCATACACCAGTGGATCTGTGACCCAATCCAAACATAATTCCACCTCACAAGTGGAATTTATCCACACGTGGAGTTTATCTAGAACAATACAAATCATAATGCTGACATAAGGTGGAGGCTGAAAGGCATAGCTGAGAGTAAAGAAGAAGGTTGTCAGCAGCTTGTTCTTTTGCTAAAGCAACCAAGATATCTCAGCTGCAGACTGAGATATACACAAGTGGAGAACCTTGTTCTGGAGTTGCACAACTAAGGGCAGGCTGGCTGCAACCAGCTGGCTGACAGCCAGCTTTCTCACCTCTGCAGGACATTTCCTCATGCAGGAACAAGTTCCTGGACCCTCAGCATGCAGCCTGTTCTCCAGTGTCATATGCCAGGCCCTTTTTATATGGTGCATATCAATTACAGCAGCAGGATATCTTGGTTTTCCAGAGTAGCTTAGCCCAGTACAGCTAGACAAGTTTGTAAAAATCCACCCATGCAGCAAATCTAAAAGAGGAAGGAGGTGGGTGGGGGAGGGAAAGAGAAAAAAAACCCCTGTGATTCTCAAAGTTTCTCATAAATCAGATAGCTCAAACTGAAGGAGAAGAAGAATTTGCTTTTCTTACAGCTCTGGAAATTGCGGTGAGACTTAACCAATTTCATTTTAAGCACTACAGCATGCCAATCAGCATTTGACATGACCTCAGAACCACTTCTATGCTGCTCTGCTATAGATTTGTTTTAGCTCTGACTATGAAGGCTTGTTCTTTCAAGTGCCGCATGTTCCACATTCTCTCTTCAAGGGTCTGAAAATCAACGTTACACAGCCACATCTGAAGGCTGCCATAACAGGGTATGGCCATATATGAATGAGATCATAATTCTTGCCTTGGTGAGTTAAGTTTGACTCAGCATTGTTTATGTAGTTTGTAGTGTTCTAATTCAAGAAAGAGTTCGTAAACTTTTGAGTGTGCCAAAACTTTTTTTTAGTGAGGTTGAAAGCACTAACTTTCCAGACACATGCTCACACACAGAACTCAGGTGAAGTTGCAACTGAGAATGTAAACCAGCAACTTAAACCCCAGGATAATAAGTGGAAAAAAAAATTTCCAAGCCCATGATAAGTGTAAAAAGGCCAAATATGTTAAGGTACAAGTACTAACAGTTAGATCTTCCAGGGACGTTTACTGTGCTAATAAATGATGAAATGCTAGAACTAAAAAGGGAAATGGTAACACTTTCACAAACAACTTACTGAATCTATAAATACTGCATTAGTTGAATCATTAGTAGTATTCATTAGTATGATCTCAAGCAAAGTTTGAGTATTTCATATTTTTAATGTTGCCTTTTTATTTTTAAATTCTGATGTTTGCAATGCTTGAAGTATTAAACAAAGAAGTATTACCTACCTTAGTGAAAACTATTGCATGGTAAAATGCAAGAGGATAAGGCCAGCAATACTTTCTGGATAACATTTGGCAAAACAGTTTTAAATATTATAATTAAGTTTTTCATATAGCTTCAGTATCTGTGAATTTAAAATCACAAAACATGCACAACAGATACTGAAATGAGGCCTGCTGAATACTTACTGTCCCACCAAGTGTTTTGGGCCACCCATCCATTGACAAAGGCTATCTCTAATCATCCCGGTTTATATTTTTGGGTGATTATATAAGGGAGGTCAATGGTGTAGAGATAAGTGTGTTATCCAGAGCCTCCTTTTTTCTTCATTGTATTGTGGGTTCTGAGGTTAAATCACCAGGTCACCCCTCTGGAGCCCCTGGGCAGTCCCAAGGCTAATTTATTCTTGGAGGCAGAGACTGGAAGGGACCCAGAAACACAAAGAAACACAAAGCTAAATTGTGAGATTAATGTCATGGGTGTTGTCTCAAGCTTGATATCAAAAGGAATAGGATGTGGTAAAAAGTAAACAGATATAAGGCAAATCTCATTGAAAAAATCAAGCAATTATAAAAGAATGTACAGGAATGTTCAGAACTAAAGGGTATCAATTTGACTGTTTTCTCTTTTCCTTGTATGACCCTGTTTTTTCTATGCAAAAAGTTTTCAGATGCACACTATTCTGAATCCTTTTCCTGCCTCCAGGCTTTTAGTTCTCATTCTCTTTAGGACAACTAGGACACAATGTTCCAGATAATTTCCTGTCATTTTATTGTACTGACACTTCTTTTCTGCTTGATCAATCACTTTTCCACTACTTGAGTTTCTTTTAATGTCACACATGACAATCATGACTGTCCACTCCTCTGGACAATGCTGTATCTTTATTTGTTAGCTTTTTCCCACTTGTTGAGATTTAACTGGTAAAAAACTCACTCTAAAGGCAGAATGGGTGATTGAGTGAAATCAGACTAACATTAGTTCATAGAGTCAATGAAGACTCTTAGGAAAGGTTTGATTTTGAAGCGATTCTGCTTGGTTTTTTGTCTCCCTTTTTAACTAGTTTGCAACACAAATTACATTCAGGTTCTGTGATACCCATTTATCTACTTCTAAGCAAACACATTTGGAGTGGTATTTTCCTTTACAGAGAGATGTCTTTGATTTACCACTTCCTGTTTATTTCCCAACATTTCATTTCCTTGTAAATCTGAAGTTTACAGTTCATGCTATCAGATCAGAACTGGTTATGATACCTAAAAAACATAGTGAGAATAGCTGAAAGTCAAAATGCACTGATAGTAGATACCCTTAGCAAAACATTGATACGCTATAAAAGCCCATTTTAAAGCATTCCATTTTTTATGAACTAACTATTTTTTTAGCTCAGCTTTTTTGCTTTATTTACTGGGATACCTGTAAGAATAAAGCTTTTATTTTTCAACTTTTATTTTTGCAACTCTCTGCTATTTAAAAAAATGCTAAATTAGTTTTTGAAAAGGCAATAATGATAATGTGGATAATACAATATGTTACATTCATATTATCTTTACATGTAAGTCTTTTATTTTTAATGTATCTCAGAGATTTCTGAAATATAAAGTACTTTAGATGACCGCAGGTGTGCGGTTTTTTCAAAGAAAAAGTCAGAGGCTCCTCAGAGCCTTTCATGGATGGTGGCAGAATTTAACCACCTTTTGGTGGCGTGCCTGTTGAGCAAGCCACCATTATTCTTCTAATAGTTGAGGTTGAGTAAGGTCTTATTAGTTTGAAGATAGGAGAGTTATTGAAGCTGAATATCTGCCTGAGCCAGAAAGAAATACTGCCAGAAAATGAATGATTCTGTGGAAATTGTGTTGAAATGTTCAGCCAAAATTCATATCATAGGTGTATTTATCATTTATCCAGTTAGCAATGAAAAAAAATGCAGTAAGGAGTGAAATACGGCAGCATGACTTGTAGTTTAAGGGGGAAAAAATAATAACTTTGCAACAAAAGAAGCAAAACAGATTCTAATAGGTAAATTAGATTATCAAAATTGCCAGTTATGAGCAGCTTTTAAATCTAGCAGACACATATTTTTGTATAGGTTTTTTCAGGTAGGAGCTGAATTCCTTTAGTTCGGGAAAATATTTTAGAACTTAGCATTTTCAAGCTGTTGCATGCTCTCAATTATAACCCCTTATGTCATTCCCTCCGTAGTGGATTCAGTGATAAAAAAATAACATTTGGTGCAACTTTTGCCCTACTCACATGTTTATTGAGGTATTCTAAAGAACAGCCATAGCAGACCACTGCACAATACAGCACACATTGGTTATTATTTCTGAATCCATATGGGCACAATGAGAAGAATTACAAGTGTGTTCAGTACTGCACCATTCTTAAAGCTGTTTCTTAGCTTGCTATAATGTTATACTTCCTTTTTGAAAGATAATTTTCAAGCAGCAATTCGCATAACAAGTTCTTAGCTGGCAGGGTCTCTGGGATTTCTGGCAGGAAAGCTGGTGACATTACTTATGGTGCCAAGCAAACCAGATCATAACCAAGGCAATGTTTAAGAAGAACACTGAAAGAGTTCTTGGAAACTTGCTTGTATTTACTTTTCTCATTGTCTTTCTCCGTTGTCAGGCTTTCTGTCATTTTATGTGTCGAATGATAGGGCTAGCTTGTCTGTTCCAAATCAGACCAATTAATTAATTTTCTTTATGAAGTTCCCAGCCTGTGGATAACTGCAAACTTAGAAAAAATGTTTTGTTAGTGGCTGTTCGTTTGTCCTTTAAAACAGAACTTGCAGTTTGGGTAGGCGATGGATGTAGACCCTCTGGTTCACGGACACCACAAGAAAAGAAAGGGGCCTAGAGTTTGTGTGGTGCTTCAGAGCATCCAAGGAAAAGAGGATATACAAGAAGGCAAAATGGTCTCGCTTATTGCAAATTCATCTTACTTTTATACTCAATGATTTGTTTTGATTTACTACAGCCAATAATAAAAAGCACATGCTATCCAGGGGTTGCTTCTTCCAATGTCTTACTATAGCCATAGTAGCATCACAAGATCCTTGATAGCTGATGTTTACATTCTTTGGACATTATGTCATGGTGTGGACATGTTCTATTAATTATTTCTTAAGCCACAATGTTTAGCCAATAGTTTGTGAATTTCAAGAAGGCAGCATTTGAATGAAGAGAGAGTTTGTGGTAAATCTAGAGAAGTGGTATAGAGATTATTTTTTTAGGAAATATTACATTTAGGCTTAACTGATTTCAGTATTTGCTTGTACCAAGTATATGACATTGTCCAAGATGTGGAGCTCTGCCCCAGCTTCTCTTTTAGTTTTGCACGTAGTGTCAGGAAATCAGAAGGAAACCATAAGCTGTCCAGCACACAGTATTGCTGTGAAGAATAACTCCTTTTATAAAAGTTTTAGGTAGATAGAAACAAATCCAGCTGCAAGGTAATTATAACCTGAAAAGGAAAGCATGCTGGCTTGGGATCCTAAGTTGTTAAATGGTTGTCACAAGGCTGGAAGTAAGTGCACTGGGGTTATGTCGCAGAAATACTGCAGAAGGAATTCCCTTGAGGTTTCCTAGGAAATCATGGGGAGATACCTTGCCATCATGATATATTACCCTGCTACATGAAATACCAGCACTGTCAGCCCTTTGTTTCCCTGCAGGCAGAAGATGAGTTCAGAGTGGTCTAGGGACCAAGTTGGCAGATGGGGCAGCTGGGATTTTTGGTTGGACTGGATGAAGAATTCAGGTCTACGTGCTTTCTCTGTGCTCTAGGAGGACCAGCAATTACAGAGTGAGTCAGAGTATCTGAATGGGCAATTTGGGTTTATGCGCATACACTTAAGTGCACGGGTTTGTTATCCAGTTTTGGAAATGGTGGCACAGGTCTTTACTTCCTTAGGAAACAAGAGTACAGCAGCGAGTCTGCTGGTTTGTGTGTGATATCTACATAAGCTGAGCTTCACATTTCTGTTTTCCTGAAATGACTGCCATGAATTCATAGGCCTGGTTTGCATTAAACAGTAGGTAATGATCAAGGGTATTGAAAAAAAAAAAGTAAATTTGAATAAATAGGATTAAGATAAATGAGTTAAACTGGAAAAGTGGCAAGAAATAATGTGCCTTGGGAAAATTACTGAAATGGTCTAAGGAGAGTGCCATTGTTGAAGAGCTGTTGTAATTACGTAGTCAGCAAATCCAGGGAGCTGTCACATGTTTTATTAAAAGGGTTAATTTTCTCTGTCATTTTTAACAGCATATTTTTCATCCTACGTGGTCCACACAGGCTTGCAATAATGCATGTTTCCTTCATTTGTCCGAGATGTTTCCCTTCCCATTAGATCAAACATTATAATCCACCTCTTTCACTGTCAAAAGGCTGCTGATAATTTAGAAATAAATAAAAGCTTGTACAAGTATGTACAAATATTCATCCTACATTTTAAGGAAAGATGAAATTCCTGTTAAAGATTTTAATTTTCTTT
Organism: Serilophus lunatus; assembly: GCA_013399895.1. Lineage (NCBI taxonomy): Eukaryota > Metazoa > Chordata > Aves > Passeriformes > Eurylaimidae > Serilophus > Serilophus lunatus. The sequence goes on along the minus strand of VXBA01001894.1, from coordinate 400,241 downwards.
TTGATTAGCACTGCCTGTCTCAGCAAGGGTTTGTGAAATTGTTTCAGTATGATCAATACATAACTTTCAGACTGAATGAGACAATGTCAGACTGAGAGATATTTTAAGGCTATTACTGTATATTAAAAATCAGTATTCTGAGCATTGGCTTCTCTCAGGCTTTTTCCTTCCTGTTGCCCTTGACCCCCCAATTGATTGATTGATTGATTTGCTGTCAATTAAATTTGTTATTAAGTTTACAGTAAATTTAAATCACACTGTATGTCTTCTGACTAGCAAAGACAGAATATATAGCATTGTATAGAAAATTTAGCATATAAATGTAAATACATTTTTGGATGTACAAACAGGAAAGAAACCTTAATGAAAGGATTCCTCAAAACAACTCAGACTTTTGATCTTTAAAGAGCTGGAAATCAGAATTACATGCTGAATTCCACATTAAAATGTCTGTTATTAGTGTTCCAATATCAAAAGCTCTGCAAAAATAGGAAGTGTCAAAACTGGGGTGACTTGCGTATGTTGATAAATAGCCTTGATCCTTAACAACCTCACTGCAAAGAGCAGCTTGAGAAAAGGTGACAAGAACAATTCCTTTGAACTGTTGAAGTTTTTCTCACCTATTCTGCTCTCATTCCCTCTTTTCTTCCCTAGCCCCATCATTCGGTGTGCCCTCTCCACATTGCTTCTTGTTCTACTTTCCTTTTTTAATTTGTTTTGAAAGACAACAAAAATTTCCTGTCAAGGCAATGATTCAAGAGCTGGAGAGGAACAGTCAGCTCAGACTGGCAGTACTCCTGCAATCCATAATACATTCTGCCAGAGTCACATTGTAGCACACTCACTTCCAAACTTCAGGCTCATTTCATTTTCCTACATAGTGCTCCAGCTTAGAAGGGAGCAAAACTCTCTTCTTTCATATTCTCTTTCTGATTTGTCCTACTAAGAATGACAATTCAGAAAACAAGCATCCATTTTTACAGAAGTTTTGCAACATTTGCACATGAACCATGTCATCTAAGCATTGAGGAAAAACTAGCACTGTGTGAGCATAATTTTACCTATTTAGGTATTATAAAAGCAGTTCTACACAACTTAGTATTTATTCTGAGTGTGCCAACCATGAAAACCTGTAACACAGATAAGTGCATCAGGTTAGCAGACAATTTGCATGTAGAATTACCAGGCAAATCCTACAATATCACAGACCTGTGTTTCATCTGCTGTCATCAGATAGTGGAGTGCTGCCAGTGTACTCATAAACTTCCCAATCCTTTCAGCAGGAGGTTCTGGGGAAGATGAGGGCAGGAAAAGAAGCAAGGCAGCAATAGTGAAGGAGTGGTGCCTGCAGATCCTTCAGCTGATCTCTTCCTGAGGCATTCCAAAGAAAATATTTACATGTCTGTTTGTGGCAAACTAACCTACAAGTCTGAATGCTTAGACATCATATGGGAATCTGATCAATAAGGGTAAGGAGGCAGGAATCTCTGCAGCACAATTAAATTCTTCAGAGTGATACATAGGGTAATTGTGAATGTCTTTGAAACACAAAATCCATATTTACACTAGAAAGTGAAATTCTCTTGCCTCCAGAAGCAATGTTTGTACTGAACACCCCAGTGCCATTGCCAGCAGACTAGGGTTGTGAGTATCATGCCAGGAAACATCTTTGGTAATTTAATGGCCATTGGTACAACTTTTAAATATGTTGTAATTTCTCTTTTTGTGACCAGAAGCACTATTGCTTAGGGTTTGAAAAATGAGATTAATATTCTCAGTGTGGCAGACTCTTTGTGTGTACCTTTTGCATTTAATAAAAGGCAATTATATAAAAGTCTTGACTGTCATTCTAAATTTTATACATGACCCTTATGGCAATAAAGAAAAACCCCATGAAATTATCTGTTGTATTTCCAAGGAGAATTCATCACTAAAAGGGAAAAAATAATTATCCTTGGAATAAGCCAGTGTGAATAACCACAGAACCTTTCTTTATTTGAAAAAACTCCACAAAATTTCTTTATAAACCTCACTTAGAGTTGCCATGTTCAGTCTTGTTTGCTTTGCCAACCTGTGGAAATAGCTGCCGTGGTTTGCGAATGCTACACTCTGATAGAAGGTCTGTGTATCCATAAAAATATCCAACATACGCTGCCTACTTCTCTTTGCAAACAGAAAAGGAAAATGCTAATGCCAATTGATTCTTCTTTGTTACCAGACCTGGGAATGGATTCTTTCAGAAATGAAAGGAGGTTTCACAATCCAAGTCCGTATTCCTGGTTACTGTTTATAGCCAGAGTAGTTAAAAGCACTCATCAACTTGTCTTATATTATTCCGTGGTGATTGGATGACTTAGTGAAATTAGAAAAGAAATGCTGTATTGTTTCAAAATGCATGTTTGGAAAAATGTTTACATAAATATGCAAACGTGTTAAAAAATATATTAAAAAAAATCTTCACCTCCAAAGGGAGCTTTAAAATTTTGTCTTCCCTGGACATTTGGTGTAACTGTGTGTGAGAGAAGGAGAAAGGAAGAAAAGAGTGTATGAAGAAGGCAGTAGGGGTAGTATGGATGTCCTTCCTTCCAAATCAGTTAAATGAAAACTGCACAAACAAATACACAGGAGATAAGAGTATGACTCCGATTCTGGAACGCAAATTCTAGCATAAAGTCTGGCAGGAGACCGTTTAGAAAGTGGTTAGAGGGGAGGAGCTGTAAGCAGTAGTTGGACATCAATAAATTACTGATGAATAACTCTGAAAATGAAACAAAACTAATTGTTGGTTTGTCATGGCAACTGCAAAATTTAATTTTTGTTTTATGATGCAAGCAAGGCTTGACATTGTTAAAAACGAATTTAGACTGGAGGGAGCAATGTTTTGAATGATTCAAAATAAATCAGAGCTGGTTTAAGTTGCAGTATTTGTGAGAGATACAAGCAGGTGTCTTACGAATGTAAAAATTAAACTGGGTGATGATAAGGTAGATTACAGTCTTTTAGCTTCATCTTCCAAAGTCCCATATATGGGAATATATCCACAGCTGTATATGTACTCATGTGTCTTTAGTTGTGATTATTCATGCTCATCTTGAGAGTTTGAGGGCTGATTGTCTTAGAAAAACGATTATTGTTCAGCTCCCAGCACTCATATTCTGAATGATCTCCAATCAGAGCAGAAAATTATTGGCAGCTCCTTTTTCTTTTGAAGATGACATGTTTTCAGAATTCTGTGGAAATATAATCTACTGGATAATTTCTTTAAGTTCCCCTAGGCTTTGCTGCTCTTTACCAGACAACTCAAGGAAGGGAAAGGTTGATGGGACTACATTTTTCTCTAGTTCATAGCAACATAAGATTGGAGTGACTCCTGACTTCCTAGTGAGGTTGCTCTAAATTTACAGTGATACAAATGAGAAAATAAATTGACTCATAGGATTGCATATCCTAAAAATTATTTTATTGTCCTAAGCTTTTTTTCCATGCTACCCTGAAATTTAAAATGAAGTTCAGAGGAATTAATGTGAATGTTAAAATATGTGCTGCTAGGCTTTCCTTGAAGGTGATTTAATCTCAGTTCAAAAATTAATTATTTTTCATTGAGTTTTGTGTTGCTACCTTGTTTTTAGAATCACAATTTCATCCCATGTCACTTCAATTTCAGCAATCAGGTACTATTAAATATTGCCTATCAGACTTCAATAACTGCTTTACAGCAAACTAACCAGAGCTTCTGTAGGTCTGATTCCTAAATTTTTCTGAAAGCAAGCAGTCAGTTCAACAGGTAATAATAAAGAACAGAAAATATTTTAAACAGTTTGGTGGGGTTGCCCATCAGGCACAATTTAAATTGGAACCACTGTGTTCATTGCATACTTGTTGGAGGTGTATAGAAAACATAGGTTTTTTGTATGAAAACAACTTGATGCTTTCTTTTAATGAAAAACATCTTTATATCATGGGTAAAAGCTGGTTATTTTGATTATGGCAGTTAAATGTAGGTGATATATTAGAGGATCTGGTGTATAAGATCTATTTGACTAATGATAATAAAAGAACTTTTGAATTATTTAGTACTTCCTGCCAATAACTAAGATGAAAAGTAATGACAGGACAGCTGTTAGAATAAAGTATGGGCTTCCTATTTCTGATTTGGAGCAGAACATAAATGTAGTAGCAGTTAATAATTGTATAGTCATGGGGAATGAGGTCAGCACATAAACATTTTAAAAGTATATTAGAAAATTGATAGATTTTTTTAATGTTCTGTTGCTTCTGTAAAGGAATGGGAATCTACTAGGGAGAAGTGGGAGGAAAGATGTGGGTGTCAATATTTGTTTCTCAGGAGGTTAAACTGATAAATCAGTTTTAATCACAGCTCAGAAGACTTGTCTTTCCACATCTGAAAACTGAACTCAAAAATGTGTAACTATGCCTTCTCTGCACTTCAGACAAAAGCAGAGATGACAGGTTTGACCACCTTCCACATCTTGGAGAATCACCAGGAGGATTCAGGAAGCTTTTTACCTTTGACTAGAGGTCTTAGGTCAGTTGTACGTTGAAGGCACAACTGTGTCCAGAGTTGTTTCAGACACCAGTCATAGGGTGACCCATCACTGCAAAGAACTACTGTAGAAATACAAAAGGAGGGAATGTTCTCTCTCCACAAACTAGTTTACTGTCATAAGGTCTAATATAATATCGCTATGAGTCACAACTCTTCCTAGAGTTTCTAAGACCTTAATTGCACAATTTTGCTTATATTTTTATGTAAATAAAGAAAATCCTACAGAAAAACTCAGACCAGTCAAACGAAGCTGTGAATTTCCAAGCAAGCTTGACTGGATATGAAGTAAACCTTCTCACTTAAGAGGAAACTATAAATACATTTCCATGAAACAAAATTCAGAACTTCTGCATGCATTCCTGTAGTAATTTAAATTAGTTAAAAATTATAGTTCATTTAAATTGCTAAGGAAATTTATGCTCCTAACAAAACTGAAAGGTTGCTCTCATTTTTACTTATCACAGTTCTGTTTCTTTTTTAAATTTTTTTTCAATTTTCATTACTGTAAGATAAATATTGGAAAGCTGAGCAGGGTTTGGTGATTTTGTTTTTTTTTAATATTATTTTTTACAGGATGATAATTAGATATAGTTTAAATATTTTTGGAAAATATAATAAATGAGAAACAGCACTTGTATAATCTCATATATGTAACAGCCCTTATCTGGATGCTTTTATCTTAAAAACTTAAAAGACTCTGCAGAAAAATGGCTTAAATAGTATCTAAGATGAAGGAGCTCTGTATATAGGAGCTCTATTCTTGTGAGAACCAATATTGTTTTGGTACTTTTTTGGCACTCTTTTAGATTAACTGCATTTTCATTAGCTCATATTTGAGTAGTGATTTAACAGGAGTGTTCATTTATGATGAAGTAAAGCTCTGTTGAGAAAACTAATACAGCTTTAGGAAGAAATTTAAGTCAAGGTGTTGTTGAGATCTTATTGGGACCTAACTGCTTCATAAACTTGATGCTACCTTACTTCATAGGGACATTTTCCACTTTGAAAACATACTATAAAGAGCTTAAGTTTTTAAATCAATTTTGAAATTGAAGAGAGTTTAGAATTAAAAATGTACATCTCTCTCAGTTTTTCTTTTGTGTTTTATATTCAAGAAGTGGAAAAATCCTTGAAGTGTAGAAAATCACTATTTATACAAAATTTATGTAATGCATTTTTGCAAGGACAATCTTAGGTGTATCAAGTACAGCATTTTTAATACCTGAGCAGTTGCTAAAATTTCTTTATATAGTGAAGGTTTTGCAATTACCTTTACTATATTGGGACCTGCAGTAAGACTTAGAGAATAGAATTTGGCTGCTATCCATTTCTACTTTTCCCAGAGAAGATGTTCTGCATTTGCTGGAGCCCTGTTACTCCTTATTGCTTTAGGTTCTACAGCCTCTTAAAGACCATGATAAGAGGCACTATGCTGAAAGACCACCATAGATGTTGGGTTTTCTTAAACTAAGGCACTCACTTCCCCAACTCTGCTCTCCACAGGTCATGAATTAATCTCTCGCTACCTGCCTGGGGTATTTTAGACGTATCTACAAGTCTTCTTGGCCATGCTTTCCTCCTTGGCTTCTCTTCAATATACAGATCTAGATTTAAATGTGGATCGATGCAGAAGCGTCCTCCCTCCTTATCTTCTCAAACGCCCTCCACTTCATAATACACCTCCGTGCAGGTGGGATGCCCACTACCACGCTGCCTGTGGGAGCAGCCCCTGGTAAGTCCCCTATATGGTGCTTGGGATCTATGTTACCCATTTGCAAAGTAGGAGAAAAGCTAGCCCATCCTTTGTGGTCAAGTTTCAGTCTCATTGTACAATCACTATAGGCTTAAATCCATAGGAAAAATCCCTGGGTCCCTGCTGAGGTGAAGTTAGCTTGAAAGAAAAAAAGGTAGAGTAGTCTGCCCCAGAATCTTGCACCACACATCAAAATTTAACTGTTTTTGGCTCTCATCCCCAGCAACATTCTCCTTATCACTTCATTTTGCTTACACAAATCAAAAGCCTTTAGCCTATTTTTGAGTACAGATCTGAGTACATTTTACAGGACTGAGTACGTTGTGGGTGTTTACAGAATATGTTTAGTAACCAAATAAACCCATTTCATTAGGACTAGAAAAAAATTTTACTTCATTTGTTTTCACTTACAAACTTCTCTCTTGGAGTTTCTTATATTTCTTTTCTTCCTGAATAACCTGTCAAAGACTGATGAAATATATGTCTATTGATATTTTAGATTTTTCATTTAATTCTGAATCAGGTAAATCCCTTGCTTCTTGTGCTTTTGACAACTTTTGTATATATATATATAAGTGGCCAGTGAAACCCAAAAGTGGCACCTCTGTTATGCTGTCCCATGTTCTGGCATTGGAAACAGATAGATAGACAGATAGATGGATACATATATACATATGTATATGCTCTGATCCATTATGTATCAGTGCAGGACATGCACGTGTGAGACTGGCTGGAGATTTTGTAAATAGCCACAATTTCTGCAGTGTCTCTTTTCTTTTTATGTTCGTTGCTGTTGGGTAGGCACAGTGTACGGCTGGGCCTGGATACAAGGCTGATTGGTGCTTTATCAACGCCACTCAGGAATGGAATATTGCCACGTGCACTGTATAGTGTGATGAAATCTGTGCAGATGCCACATCTGCTTGAAAGGTAATTGAGTAGCTGTTGGGTACAGGGATTTATGTTATTCTGAGATGGTATGGACTTCTAAACCACAATATCAAGCCTTGGCTTGCAAGGAGAGACTATGCATAGGGAGAGCAGTTAAGCCTGAGGAAAAAGCAAACAGCTTTCTTCAGGTGCTTTTAGCTGATGTTTAGGCCAGGCTTTCTCACATAATGCATGGCTTGTTGGGTGGAGAAGACTGCAGGACAAAATGGGAAATAATTGTTTTTGTATGTTCAAATCCATAAAAATCATTCAGTATGTTCACATGAGGTAGTAAGATGCAGTGAAGTAGACCCTGCTGCTTAGGATGCAAGTTAATCCCTAATATATTTCATATAATGAGTGCATCTTCTTGCTTTTCCAATAATTTGCTGACATAAAATCTTCAAGTGACTATGTCAGCAATAAGTAGAATTTTATGGTAGGTATTTTATCATTTGTGAAACTGGTTGTTATGTTCAGCAGGGATATGGGCAAGGGAGCCTGCCCTGATGTGAAGGATCAATCATTTCCATTTTTTTCCTGAAAATCCAGTGAAGATGTTGGCCATACTTCGGGAAATATTGCACATCCCAATCATACATACTGCATTTGAATTCACAAATAATCAGCAGCTGCCCTCAGATGCAAGTCACTCAATGTTCACCTCAAGTTCACATCACATTTCATCTCCTAGTAAAACCCTGCAAGTAAATGTCATCTAGTCAGGCTACTCATCATCTATTCCATTGCAAGTTAGGCTACCATGTGACAGTGTCGGCAAAAAATGGACATAACCCTATAGACTAGAAGGCATACAGTTTAACACCCTACACTGTTGTCAGTGAACAAACTACATTCCTCTTTCTTTATTTCACAAATAAATAGAAAATATTTTTTTAATGGTTCCTTCAACAGAGAGGATTACAAATGTAGCATCGTACATTTTTTGTAACTATTCTACTGTTCTCAGCCATCATTATTTGCAGCAGGGTCTTTCAGGTTTTATTTTTCTTCTGTTTGTGAATAGCTTGCTCTTGTAATTGACCCCTGCAGGGATTTTTTATCTCAAACTTCCTTTTTAAAGGATATTTCCAGTTAGGCTGGCAGTTTGTTTATATGCTGGATAAAAGAAGCATGTCACTTTCAGTAGAATGAATCCATTTTTACATTGTGAAGAAAATGTGTTAAGGATGTCTAAGATCAAAATTTTAACCATACTGACAACAAAGATTGTCAGAAATGAAAAATATATTTCTGCAGAGAAGAAAATCTTTGTAAGAATTTGGTCATAAATTTAAAGCGCTCAGTATGCAGCCTCCAAAGTAAAGATATGTTTGTAATTACTAGTTCAAATATACTGACAAGAAATGCAGTGCAAAAAACTAGGAATAAAATGTTTTGCTAGTGATATTGATTATTTTTCTGTGAAGAAGCACAAGTAAAAACACAATTATACACTGTGATTTACATTTTTAATACTGGGGGGAAAGGCAGGTAGGAGTGAATGGGTAACAAATGTTACTAGATTCTGAGAATTTTGCCTATGGGTGTGCTAATAAAGGAAAGCCCATATTCATAGCAATCAGTATGAACTGAGCTGTAGCAGAATATTAGGCTGGATTACAGCATGTCAAACTATGATATAATGTCTTAGGTCATCTTGTGACTGTCCCGTGGCTCTGGGACAGTGACACATGACCACCTTTCCTTTTGTCTATTGGTTGTGTTAACCTAAACAATCTTTGGACTATAAAACCAGATGAATTTGCAATAAAGAAGCTTCTCCATTTTGGCCCTTGTACATATTGTATATAGACTGTCTTTCTTTCCTGGATCCTCTGGATCGGCACCATGCACACAGGGCTTGTATGTTTTGTTGGCAGTTGTGGTTTCAGAGGGTCCCGATCCCTGACGCCACCAAATTGATGATTCCATTCTAAGGGATCGCAAACGCAACTGGACAACACTGAGTAAAACTTCATATTGCTTGCTACACTTGTATTCAAAAGTTATTTGCAACACAAGAGCATAGTTCATAAAGTTGTCACTAATGCAGTAGTTTATTGATGCAAGCACATCTTAGTAATTGTCTTCAGCACTGCTTTGCTTTAGTTTTACAGATAAGATGTATGAAATAGTACTAATGCACTAAGAGATTTAGTATTGCCCTTTAGTTACTTTTATTGATTAGTCTTTAACTGACAGAAGCATTTCTTTCTTCATTGAGTTTGCAAAGGTCATTTAAATAACTGCTCTCAAAAAATCCCCAAACCTCAAGAGTTTAGCAGCCAAAATTATTCTGCGGTTTAAATCTTTGTCTTGACAGACTCGGGGTAAGAACACTTGGTCTTGTATTGTTCCACCAGCTCATTTCCAGATGTTGAATCACTCTGATGTGAGTCCTATCCATGTAATCTGGATTTCTCATATTCACAGGAGATGTTACAAATTTACTGCTTTTACATGTGTGTTCCACTGATGCATGAGGCCTGTGTTTCGACTGAGCTGATGCAAAAGCAGAGCTTTCACCCTTTCATAGTAACAGCAGGAGCGCAATGAGACACCACCTGCAGTGTTGTGACACTTCCATTCACACTCTTCCACTTCACCTAAGTGAGATAAAAAGTATCTCTGTCTTACTGAACTGACATCTTCACCTCTCATTCTCTCCTGGTCATTGAGCTGTGACAGAGATAAGTTTTCAATAACTCCTCACTTCCACCAGTCAAATAAAATTATATATATATATATATATATATTTTATTACATTTCTGAGGTTTGCACAGTAATCTCAACTCTTCTCATTGAGAGAAAAGAACAGACTCAGAATAAAAAATTAAAGAGATTAAAGGGATTAAAGAGATCGTTAATCACTGATCATCATCAGTAGATATAGTCTAAAATAATAGTCCCTAAGTATCCCTACTCCTGGTACAGAAGTATTTTAGCTCTCATTATCATTATCGTTGAGCTCTTATTTCAGTAGAGCTGCCTGCCTTTCTGTGGCACATGCTGCATCTGTAGCTTTCAAAGCAACAGGGTTTTTTATGCTGTAGTCTCTGAGCAGTAAGGGATCATTGGTGGGAACAGTTACTCAAATAACTGTTATTACTACTTTATGCATGAATGCAAGCAAACCATAACTGACTGGAAAAAAATAAAGGAAGAAAAGTTTTTTCCTGGGAATGGAAAACTCACAAGCTACTACAAGCACAAAAAGGGACAAAAAATGTGATTCATGTGTCAAAAGATGTTGTAAGACTTTTTTATCATAGATAAAAGACCTTCAGAAAATTAAAACTTTTAAAACCTGTAATCATATTTTTATTGTATTCCAGATGTAAATGTTTTAAAGTAAGCCTTTTCTATTACAGTTGTTCCTGATATGCATAATATTTGATCTGACAAGAAAAATATGTTCTGAGAGTCTATGATAGTGGAGAACAAAAGTCTTTAATTTGTCTAGTACTGGATTCCTCTATTGCAAAACATTTAGGTGCCAAATAAATCTTTCTCTTAGATTAAATTTAAAAGCTATACATTTTTATAGACTTGAAAAATCTATAGAGAGCTAAAAATCATTGGACCCTCTAGTTCATCTATTTGCTAGTGCAAATTTCCTCCTTAGATAATACTCAGCTGCCAGTTTATTTTCTTTCTGTTGTTTGTCAGTTTACCTTATTAAGAACTTTCTTCAGAGCTGTTCATAGTGCCAGGTGTCATGGTTTAACCCCCAGAGGAAACCAGGAAATCCCCTTCGCTCATATATAATTGTGTATCCAGCTTATAACATGAAAAAAAAAATCCTCATTTTTTAGGGGTTGTGTTGTGGGGGTTTTGCCCCTGCTACCCTCTGGATTATTCCTGAGATGCTTCTACTTCATTGCTGGGAATAATTTTTTTGAAGATGTAGGACAACCTGTGAGAATAATGATCCACTGATTCTGTTATGACTTCCAAAATTACTTAGTGCCCTTCAATGTTTTTAGTATTTCTCCTGTACTTGTCAATTTGTTTAAACAATACGCTTCCTCACTCTCTTCCCATAACTCAAAGACTTCTATTCTTCAAACTTTCCTGGTTTTCTTCTTTAGCCTTTAGTTAGTTTGTAAGTATCTTGTACAGATTAAGTTGGCTGAAACAAAACTCTCTGTTACACTTTGCTATGATAGACATATTTTTCAGTCTTCTCAATATGAAGTATAATAAAAATTTAAACAAGTCTTTGGGTTATGAAGATGGTAAGGTAAACTGAAATGAGTTTATAATTAAAGAATGAAATCATACTTGTGTAAAAAAAAAATGCTATTTTTTTCCTTGTCAAAACTTCAGAACTTCAGAACTCTGAAAGACCTTTCTCCCTTAGCCGCAATATATAATTTTACTACTGCTGTAGTGTGAGGCACATAGCTCCCATGTAGGCTTAGTCTTAGGGTTATCAACTGATACAGAATCAATTTGAAACTTTAAGCCTGAAATGTATTCCTATTTGGGAAGTTTTCTGTTCACCTGTTAAACACGTACTAGAATAAGATTAATATAAAATTAAAGATAAAAAAAGATGAAGATGTATCTCCAAAGCAATTAATTTTTGTAATTTTTCCAAAATTCAGGGTTAGTATTATGATCTTCCAAGTTAATTTGGATAGTTAATACTTCAAATGAATAGGACCGTGAAATATAACAATATTGTAAAAAATAATCTTTCTGAGAAGCATGTTGTTTATAATTCTTTCCCGTTTTGCACTAACTTTTTTAACCCTGATTCTGTAGTGTCAGATTCATAAGTGATATTCCATTAGGGAAATCAAAATCAAAATCAATTGTACTGACAATGCTTTTCTCATTAGCAATTGCACAGATATCTGCATAGTAAATTTTTCTGATTAAGCACCAGTGGGTTTTCCAAAAGATGGTACTGGAAAGCAGATTGGTAGTGCTCAGGGACTATCTATTGTTCCTGCACAAATATACAAAATTAAAAAGAGAAGTTAATGCAGTATCCATTAGCAATGACTGAGTATCCATTTTCTTTCCATTATTTAAGCTCTTGTTCACAATTCACATGTTGTCTGGCCTTGAGGATACTGATTCATTAACAAATGGGACAAAAGAACCTTAATATTTCTAGTGAACCATATTTTGCTATGAAATTCAATTCCAAGTATCTGTCAAAACTGGATTTGATATGTGTATTATAATACACAAGTGTGTGTGTTTCAGATATAAAATATGCAAAAATACTTGTCTGGTATCAAGAGTTTTCTAATTCAAATAATTAACATCTGGAGTTTTATTCTTGCTTGCCGGAAATTAAATGCCAATTATTTTAGTGTTTTGGTGTTTTGTTTTTTTTTCTGAAAAATACAATTTCTAACTAGTAGAAATATTTACATTAAAACTTTCTGTAGGAGTATTGTCTAGGCAAAAATCAATATGAATCTTTCAGGAAATTTTGTTCTGTAAATGGTGAGTTGCATTTCATTTTCATCTGGACTTAGTATGTCCTGGAAGTTTCTTGCCTCTGAATATTGAGACAGCTGTGCGTAGCCAGAAATTAAAAATGGAAATTGCAGAGACAGTGCATGGCTTAATACTCTGTTATAGGTGCAAAGTGTTCTAAGTCATGCAGTCCATTTCTAAAGGTGGGCCAGAATTAAATACCAGCATGTCAGACTATCCTGCTGAAGGAGAGAGTTCGAATTTCACTTATCTCTGGTTTCTGGTTGCTTAATTGACATTGTTTGCTACAAGTAGAATTTGCAGGCAAAGATAAATCATATATACTACAGTGATAAAAAGTGCATGTTGATTGAACTTTTCCCTAGAATTTTGTACTCTCAAGCAACCATTGCACATACCTGTAGAATGTAATCTGAGAATGATGGTTAGCAGGAAATAAACAGCCAGACATGCTATATAGGACTGGTTCTATTTTATGCCATGGAATTCTGTGTGCAAGCCTGCATGGCTGGAAAAGATCTGAGAAGCTTCAGGGATTCTGTTGAAGTACCCTTGTGGATCTCAGACAGACATACAGGGGAAAAAGTAAAGGAGAAACTGGCAGCAAATCAAGAGGAGTGTTCAAACAAAGGGAACCAACCACCATCAGCACTTCTGATGAAGATTGGTTTTATTTGTTTGTTCCAGTGAAAATCTCTAGTATTTTGCACTTTATAAAAGGAACAGGAGGCTCCTTGCCTTTGTATGCAGGATGTCTGTTACCACCTAAAAAATCCTTATCAGCTAAATTGATATCCATGAAAGAAGATAGTGAGAAATCTACCTCAGCCTAATTCCTAAGTTTATTCAAAATAGTAGGTATTTGGGAATTGCATGTTCTGCTTAGTATGCTACAACTGCTGCAATAATATTAGACAACTCAGGCAACAGCAAACATAAGTGTGAAGAATGAATTTTTGGATGTAAATTTCTTCTTCGTCAGAGTTGCTAAAATCATATTCAAGGTTGAATTATTATTGATGCCCAGGCACTCAAGGCAGAAAGGACAGAAACTGAAAAAAAGCTGTTGCCTCCTTTTTTGTGCAGAGATGCAGTTCCAGCAGCTGCTCTCCCTGAGTCATATTGTATGTGACACCAGTGCAGAGTGAGGTACCAGTCTCTCAAAAAGTAACAACCTGACCAAAGCCAGTTGTTTCTCAACAGCCAGTGTACTTGTTATGCTAGGGAGCAGGTAAGGAATCTCAGTGCAGCCTGCCTCCTTGGGAGGAGAGAGAGCTGTGTGTTATAGGAAAATACTCACATTACAGAGAATTTATTCCTATTATTTTAAACACAGAAAACAAATTAATTCTTTAGTAGAAACTCTGAGATATGCATATATACAGTGTCTCTTATAACATGGTTTTAATTGGATGACTAGATGTTGTAGATCTTTGCAGTCCTTGATTTGTGTCCCTAGTTATTTCCCATTTCTTCTGTGTCTTATTAAACAAATGGATATGAAAGAAAATCTGTTGTGTATAAATAGTACAAGAAAATTGTGTCAGCCAGAAAAAAGTTAATAACCATTTGTCTAGTTTCATGAATATTCCATAATCATTAAGAAGACATTATAAAAGAGTGGTAAATGTATGTGTTTGCATAAATACATATACTGTCACATGCATGCCTTCATTCATAACTGATATGCTCAGCTTTGATTAACCTGTCCCTGAGAATAAACTGTTGTTAGCAGGAGTGGTTTCAGAGAAAAGAGGCAGTCTTTCCAGTAGTCTCTGTAAATACAGATATATATTATATTGACAGTAGGAGTAATAATTCCCATTATCAATATGTCAAACTGCCATCTCCTTGCTCCTGTTAAGATGTACTTTTTACTTTCCCAAACCTATTCATTTAAGTAAGCCATAGTGTATTTGTTTGTATGAATGCATTAATGCTCAGAATATTGATCCCTGGCAAGAATCAAACTAGTGATCTGTTTCATACATGTCTACTGCCAAGTTGGAAAGGTGAAAGATAAAGTTTGGGAAAGGAGTAGGTTTTACTAAGGAATCATGTCTTCTTTATTTCAAGCACGATGGTTTAGAATTAACCAAGGGGGGTTTTTAAGTTATGGGCTGATAATGTATCAGAGTTTATTTCATGAAGACCATGGACTAAGGCAGTGTTTGCAATGAAAGGCTGTAATACTAGATCCGCAGTTTCTTAAGACTTTTTAATGTGTAAGGTCAGGCTTCGAAACGGATTAGTAAGTAAGTAATATGTGTTCAAATTTTCAAACATTCTGAGTGCATTTATTCACATTAATTTAAACATAAAAACTAAAACTAAACCAAACGAATTAATGAAAGAAGAAAAGGATATGTAAGTACATAATCAACCACAGTCAGTTGTAATTGACTCTGCTCTGAGAAAGTTCCAGTGCTGTTTGAACTGGTCTCAAATCCTGTCTGACTGCTCAAATCTAATTCTTTCATGGTGATGGAAGTGGGGCCTGGCATTGCTGGAATGAGTGTGGCTGTGGTTACCTGGCTTATGAACCTTCCTGCCTGTGAAAGACTCATGTCATTTTGGCACTGATATCTGCAGAGTTGCGCTTAGAAGTCCACGGTATGTTGCAGAACATGCCGGAGTTATATCTTCATCCTTTACATAAAGATATACCTGTTTCCCTTCAAGACCCTACTTCTGCTACTCAGCATCTACAAGGGAAGAACTTTGGGCTTTCTGCCTGCCATTAACAGAGTTGGCCAGGCACTGGCACAGGGTTGCCTTGCAGCAGCAGGGTAACACTGATGTGTCAGTCTGAGGAAAAGATTTCCTTCTGGATATAAAGCAGAGCTCTAACACCCTGAACTATAGAGCTGGCAAGGTTGCCAAATATGGATAAGCTAGGAATTCAAGGACTTGGGCACTTGCCCTTGATTGGAAATGTGTTCTGTCAAAAAAAAAAAAAAAAAAAAAAGCCATGCTGCAGTATTTGCAACATTAACTCACTTTAAAAGGTTAGCCATCTAACACCTTGCTTTATTGTAAAAGATGATCCATCACCTCTATAATGGTGTGTATAATTCTGCTGGATTCTTTATTAAGATTTTCAATCTATGTGAAATTATTTTTTTATGTTTGCTCAGAGTTTGGGAAAAGAACAATTAATTACATAGACTCCATGCTCTTGTAAATAATTAGACATAGTCTTGACAATTAAATACATTGGGGAGGTTTTTCCTACTCAAATAGATCAACTGAAGCACGAGGTAGTTATAAGCCAAGATCTTAATGTTTATAGGAGTCTGTATTTTGATGTTCACCTTGAGCAATCTTTGGTCTTCCGGACTTTTCATATACACAAGTCAACAGCTTAGAGTGAAAAACTTTACTAGATCCATTGAAAATTATATAATGAGGAACTTAGTGTCATAGTCATATAATCACTGTAAGAAATAGGAAAGAAAAATATGACTGCTAAACTAAATGGTTTGCCTGACTCTCAGCAGTGCTAGAGATGTCAGGTAGGACATTTCATCCCTTCACAAAAGGCCATGTGGCAGAATCCCCTCTTTGGAAGCATTGGGAGTTTAGCCCTAAAATCAGCACCTTAGCTTCTTTTGCCTTAAAAGTTGATGAATTCATCCTCCAGAACCCTGGGACTTTGGAAAAACATCCACTTCAAGTAGTTATCTGAGGTTTGAAAACTTTGATTTTAATTATAATCCAAGTACAATATAAGTGATTATGAGATGTAATTGTAGGATGATACTACTTGAATGGCATAAGCCACATGTTCATGGTTTTTAAAACCATACCTGTATAGTTAGCATAACCTTGTATCTCATGCTGCCACTGGACAGCATCCCCATAATGTCTCCAATGGTTTTTTCCTGTGTATTAAGTCAGAGATTCCTTTTGCATCCTGAGATTGTTGATGCTTTAATTACTTTTTTGGCAGTTCTTCTAATACTTCAGTTTGATCAAAACTTTTTGAAACACTTTACAAACTTGACAGTATCAAAGTAAAATATTTTGACACTTAAATAGTTTTTTTACATATATAGTTTAGTTTTCAAAATAAAACAGAAAAAAACCCCTTCTGAATCTGAATTATTGGCTTGTCATTCCAAGAAAAAAAAAAAAAAAAGAAAAAAAAAAGAACTTTCTTCTGAGCAAAAATAGGGTTTTTCCCAGTTTTATTCATAGCATGTCCTGAGCTGCTCCAAAAATTCTTCCAAATGAGTCTTTTTCAAAGCTTTCTCTGCTCAAATGGTTTCTTTATCATTTTTACACCAATAAGTATATACATTTTTCTTGAAGAATCCTGAAAAAAACTCTGAAACTGGAAACTGTTTTTTCAAACTATAATTTTAGAAGTCCAGGTCCATTTTACCATCCCTTTTCCTGAAGACATACATTAATTATGGCCTCAGGGTTCCTGGAAACCAAATATACTTTCACTGAGCTAAGAAAATTGCAACTCTCTTTAAATGTAGCCAGTATTTTTTTCTATAGTCCATAGAGCATTATTTTGAAACTCTGCTATCAATCACAAAATTCTATGTAAATTAGATTTTAGATTTAAAAAGCTTCTGTAAAACTAGATAATCCTGTAAGTCAGAGAGAAAACATTTTCCATGCTGACACCTAAAAGCACCTGGACTTTCTGTAAGTTTGAGGGATTTATTTTATTGGAGACATTAATTACATTAGAGATGCAGGACCAATACTTTTCAGATAAGCTATTGAAATTATGAGGGAGCAGGGTTTTGTGGAATTCAAGAAAGTGATCATTGATTTCATATGATTTGTTGAATTCTTTGTTCAGTATATTTTGTCAACCGTGCAATGGATAAGGAAATTAAGGGACCTCCACCAGAATTTCTGCAGTGGTTTTGAAAGAAGGCGCTGTATTTGGTTCAGGAGATCTCCTTCCATTTGCTGTTTTGAGGAAACTGCCATCAAATCATCAGAAGATGTGTCACATAGGAATGGCTACTTAGCCTGTATGTGTTGGTTGGACATTCACAGAGGCCAGTGTTGAAAGGGCAGGGTGATCCACAGGCCATGTTTGTTGTCAGGGCTAGTAAATGGTCACAGTACAGACCTCAGCAATAAGAATTTTTTGAATGGGATTAGGATCAGTTGTGCCACAGGCTGGTGGAAATATGTTAGGTTATGAATGGTAGGTGTTATTACTTCACTGGGGCTTTTTACCATTTGGTTGTGTGGAGTTAAGTATTCCTTTAGTTAGGGAAATAATCAATATGTAACACCTTGGTGTTGGGAGCTTTATATAATGAATTTCCAATATTTAATAAAACAATGTTTTAACACACTCAGATGGATGTCAAACATAAAGCATAGTTTCAGTAGGATTTATTTCTTTGTGCTCTTAAAAGCACATGTGTAAAACCAGCATGTTAATCAAATTAACTTTTGTTTAGTTTTAAAATTGCATAGCATTGCATTCATGTTGCTTTATTTATCAGTCATGACTATGGGTGTGGGCTCTATAGGCAACATTCTCTCTATAGACATAGTAGACTTAAGTACATTAAATCTATAGCAGATTTAATCAGATTTAAGAATGTGTATGCATGAAGAATTTACATAAATGATTTTCTGAATGAAGAGTGTATTTTAATTAGGATCACAAATTTGAGGATCACATAATGGATTATCTAATCAAAAATCTTGTTTCCATCAAACATTCTCTTCAGAAATGTACTGTGCTTCCCCTTAAATTTTTGAAGGTTTTGTAGTTTTATTGTCACAGCTGTGATTTTGGAAGATTTGTTTTGGTTTGCATTGATGTATTTTGACTTGGTCATATTCTTGGTCAGCTTGCAACAATATAACATTCTGTGATAATTTGAATAACAATTCAGCAGATCAGTTGGCATTAATAATTTTCTAAAACTGTTGCTGAAGGAAGACATATCAAAATCTTGGAATAGGGCTGATAAACATGGATACAGATATAAAAAATAAGTGGGAATTTTGCATATATTCAAAAATGTGTGGGAAACAACTGTCAAACAATACACTGAAATTTATTTTTAACAATACTTAAAATATCTTTGGACTGGCAGGTGTGTGTGAGAAACCAGAGTCAGCCTCTGTTTTGGAGTTGTTGAAGGTTTTTTGTGTGTGTTGTAAATAATTTATACATTCTCTAAAAAATAATAAAGAAATTATATGCTTGACAGACTGAGCAGGATTCCCTGAGGATGCATGAGTGGCAGAGAGGATTCAACTCCCTCAGCCTACAAACCAGCACCAGGAGATATACATAGGGTTGAGCTGCAGAGCACAGAGGAGTTAAATGTTTCCCAGTAGTCCAGCTAGTCTCCTGCCCTCAGAATGTCATCCGTCCTACGCATTGTTCAGAATTAAACCATCTCTATTTTTCCAATGTTTAATTGCTATAACTAGTTGTCCTCATCATTCTCTGGTTGAAAAAAGGCTAGTAGATATATATTCCCAGTTCTTTCGAGATAAGAGAAAAAAAGTTTGTTATGCATATGTCACATTCACTCAGGTCTTGGCTTACCTAGAAGATCAAATATCACCCAATCAGAAAATACAGAAATATTCATCCAATATAGAAAACAACAACCTTGCAGATCACTGTTTTCCTTCTGGGTAGTTAAAATGTGGAAAATATAGCAAACCGTTTTGATGCATTAGGTTTTATGCAGGTTTGATGCAGTTTATTACTTAGTTTTTCAGAATCCATTCTGTAAGTTACAGTTCTAAACTTGTAGGCAAACTGAAAACTGTATAGGCAAATGCATTTGAAAACTACTATTGCCTGTTGAGTGCATTTTGAGTAAATACATGAATGCTGTCCTTCAGCCTGGAATTGAACAATATGAGTTGTCTAACAAAAATTTCATAAAGACAGAAAAGTCTCTCCAAGAAGTTTTTGAGCACACAGGACAGTCTGCACCCAGAGCCGGTGGGAGTCTCCCATGCAACTGCCTTGCTGGTTAAACTTTAGGCTTTTTTGGTTAGCAGTAGGAACATACAGAGAGAGATGTCTTGCAGAGTCCCATTAAAATAATGAATTTATTAATCTAGTTGATGGCAACCTTCTGCAACGTCAAATCATCTGAATTTCCTCACTAAGTTTGCTTGCACTGTCTGTGTCCACTACTGAAGATGAGCAAAGGGAGCAAAGTCAGGGTCCTGTTGAGTAGCTGTTCTAATCATGTGCAATAGCATCATTCAAAATCTGTGAAAGTATCCCTATTCCACTTGGATTTCTCAAATCAAATTTCATCTAGACATGTACACTAAGATTTGATATTTACCTGGCTTTAAGGAAAAGGTCAAATTAAATAGGTATTAGCTATTTCCTATTAGCTTTAAGCAGCTTTCTTCCGAGGGCATGAACATGTCTTGTGGAATAATGCAGATGGGACTTGGACATTACAATTAGGTTAATGGATTTTATACCCATTTATAAAAATGAGAGATTAAAGTGACTTACACAATGGCACACTAGTGACTCCTTTTAAGAGCAGGGCTCAGTGTAGCCTGTTGACTTCTCTAATCAAGCAACATTACACACACAAGGACTGTGCACAGGTAAACATGGGATACGTTTGAATGGTCTTTTAATTGGAATGTGTTGACTTATGAACAAGATCAAGGAAATCATAATAGTTGGTTGAGTTCCTTGGAAATTCCCTTATACATTAAAAGAAAAAAAAAGCATCTTCCTAATTTATACAGAAAGAACGATCCTGTTGCCATCCACTTTTAATATATCCTTCCTAGACAATTAAGTCATCTAAATTTGCTTGCATTTCACTGCTATCAGTTAAAGTTAAGTATACATTGCAGTGAAAATTACTGGATGAAAAATCTGCCTTGAAGAAATCTTCTAATGGAGAAATTCTTTTTTATAAATTCCAAGGTTTGCAATAAGACATTCCTATTTAATATTAATATACATTTTTTGAAAAACAGTTATATTTTATATTACAGAACCACAGAATATTCTGAGCTGGAAGTGACCCCATAAGGAATTATCGAGTGAACCAGACTGGAAGATGAACATATACTTGATGGAAAAATTATGGAGCAAATCATCATAAGGGAAATTATGCTGCATCTATAGGATAATAAGGAGATCAGATCTAGTCAGCACGGGTTCAGGAGGGGAAGATCCTGCTTAACCAATCTAGTTTCCTTTTATGATCAGGTAACTCATCTGATCAATGAAGGGAAACCTCTGCATGTAGTGTCCTAGATTTTAGCAAAGCCTTTGATACTGTCTCCTATAGTAAAGTCCTGGTGAAACTGCTGGATTGTGGCTTAGACAGGTTTACTCTGTCCTGGGTTAAGAACTGGCTGGATGGCCGAGCTCAGAGAGTTGTGATGAATGGGGTCCTGTCCAGTTGGAGGCCGGTCACCAGTGGAGTCCCTCAGGGTTCAGTGTTGGGGCCGGTTTTGTTCAATGTCTTTATTGATGACCTGGACAAGGGGATGGAATCCATTATTAGTAAGTTTGCAGATGACACCAAGCTTGGAATGAGTGTCGATCTGTCAGAGGGAAGGAGGGCTCTGCAGAGAGACCTTGACAGGCTGGGTGGATGGGCTGAGTCCAATAGCACAAGGCTTAACAAATCTAAGTGCTGGGTTTTACACTTTGGCCGCAATAACTCCATGAAGATTTATAGGCTGGGGACAGTGTGGCTGGAGAATGGCCAGGTGGAGGGGAACTTGAGTGTGCTGGTTGATAGGAAACTGAATATGAGCCAGCAGTGAGCCCAGGCGGCCAAGAAGGCCAATGGCATCCTGGCTTGC
Organism: Serilophus lunatus; assembly: GCA_013399895.1. Lineage (NCBI taxonomy): Eukaryota > Metazoa > Chordata > Aves > Passeriformes > Eurylaimidae > Serilophus > Serilophus lunatus. The sequence goes on along the minus strand of VXBA01001894.1, from coordinate 378,714 downwards.
ATCAAGAATAGTGTTGCCAGTAGGACTAGGGAAGTTATTTTTTTTTTGTACTTTGTACAAGTACAAGTACTTTGTACTTGGCATTGGTTAGGCCACAGCTTGAATATTATGTCCAGTTCTGGGCCCCTCAGTATAAGAAAGATGTTGAGTTGGGTTGTTCAGCCTGGAGAAGAGGAGGCTCAGGGGTGACCTTATTGCTGTCTATAACTACCTGAAAGGAGGTTGTAGGCAGGCAGAGGTTGGTCTCTTCTCTCAGGCTCCCAGTGACAGGACGAGAGGACACAGTCTTAGGCTGTGTTAGGGGAGGTTTAGGTTGGATATCAGGAGAAACTTTTTTCACAGGGAGAGTGATTTCCCATTGGAATGGGCTTCCCAGGGAGGTGGTGGAGTCACTGCCCCTGGATGTGTTTAAGGATAGGTTAGATGATGAACTTAGGGACATGATTTAGATGATGTAGAAGGATGGGTGTTGGATAGGTTGTTAAATTAGGTAAAAGGTTGGACTTGATGATCTCTACATTTTTTTCCAGCCTTTTTAATTCTCTGTGTAATTCTCTGTGTGTGCAAAGTGAAAGCCCTGTGAATATATTCTTCAGTAGCTGCTAAATGAGCCATCCCAGACTCCTGCCCATTGTCCCTGTGTATTAGTTATCTCCATATATTTGGTTTTCAGTGCTGTTTTTCTCTCCACCTATGTGTTTGGATTATAACTGGTGCTCCCTGCCTTTGACCTAGAGTAAGGCACCATAAGTGTTCTTCTGATTGGCTTGATTTCTGCTCAGAAGTTTCAAGGCAGTCAAGTGAACTCTGACCTGTCATATTGTGAGGACTGTTACTGGGAAGTTGTGATATTTACTACACAGCATCCCAACCCAGCAGTGCACCTCAAAACACTGCAACCAATAGAAAGCACTGGGAACTTAGCACTCCAGAGCCTGGAGCTCAGGTCATGTAACTGAGACTCTGCCACACTGCCTTCTCATATCTGGGGCTTTTTTTGGCACACACAGAGTAAAATCACAGCCTTTCATCTCCTTAAGGTAAAAAGGAAATGTTTTAATAGCTCTAGAGTTTTGGTATGCTTTCTCTGATGATGAGGTCCCTATAAACCATATCTCCATCATTCCCTAAAACTCTCCTCTACTAGAGACTGTAATATGGCTATACCCATAACTGTCTTCCATTTCTCTCTTTCTTTCTTTCTTTCTTTCTTTCTTTCTTTCTTTCTTTCTTTCTTTCTTTCTTTCTTTCTTTCTTTCTTTCTTTCTT